>BMAO01023090.1:0-19074 GCA_019973975.1 Trichonephila clavata | reverse complement strand
GATTAACAAGATAGATTTTTAAGGTACCATTACATCACATCTATCCCTGATGCAAGAAGCTATTTGCTATGTATGACTTCTAGATTTTGGTTTATTAGAAAAAGATTTGTTGATGGGGTTAGCTAGAGAATTTTTGAAATCAGATGTGCTGTGTGTGGCTAAATAATATTTTCAAATTGCATAATCCCTGGTTTCCTGGAAAAGAAAGACCAAATATTACAGAGCGTAGAAGATTGCTCTCATACTACCAGACTGTAAAGTGGGATAAAAGCTGAAAGGGTCGAGCTGTGAAATGAAATTATTTCTCATATCATAACACCATTTGCTGGGTAATGTGATGGGCGGCATTTAGGTGAGTATCCCACTACTCCCTGAATGTATCTGTAGTGTCTGGCTACTATTGGCGAAAGATTATGGAATGTTGGCACTATTAGCGCTTCTTAGGCAGTGTGTTACTGTTCTTAGAGGAGAAGGTGATTGACCCTTGAACGTGACGGCTGGGGAAGAGAGAGTCCCTCGTTTTAGGAGCACGGTGGATTGCGCTTGTGTTTGGCTGTATTGAGAAAGAGAATATAGAATTCTGTTCTGTTGACACGACGTGCTGTGCCGTGAAGGATAAAAGAAAAAGAAAGTAATAAAGACATTACAGTATTTATAATGCTGTTCATCAAAACTTAATTTGGAATGGAATTTATTTATTCCAGTTCAAAACAAATATACTCCATTTCGTAAGATTTCAGCAACCTATCGATGGTATTATGCAAAACGAAGCACCTGGTCGCCAATTCAGCGCGTACGACACATAAGAAATTGGTTTAACTTGGCGAGTTATTAATACAGTTGGCGATTGATGCGATAATACGTAAGTACCGATTCCAGGTGGTGCAGCACCTTTGTAAACGCAAAATGTAAGGACAGACTATGAAATGGCTCTCGTGATATCAATCACACAGTTGCTTATTGAATGTCATTGCAATCGCTGGTATCCGAATTACCCATCTGCGTCATTTTGTTGACAACAAACGCATCGGAACTGTTTGCGCCAATTTGACAATTACTCTGTCCTCACCTTTTTTCTTCGGTATACTCTACTACTAACCTTATGACATTCTGAACGCGCATGCGCCCATGCTTCAATTATAACTGCCAACATCATTGAATGGAAGTGTCGCTTCAAACAATGTGTTGATTGTTTCTATTACCGACAATACCACTTGGTTCCTTTGCCTGTCCTTTTTTTAAGGGAGACATCTACTGCTTTCAAATTCATCTGCAAGGCACTGATACAGCACACGGGGATCGACGGGACTATATTTACATGTAATACATAACTTATGATGGGTGGCTTGGAGGCTGGAAGGCTTAGGTGCTGATCGGTTTGAAGATGGTCCCAAGACACATGTAATTTGTGTATTCCCCTTGTTTATGGTTGACAGGATGTAGCCGGATTCCTAAACCCGGGGTGCCAGCGCGGGATGTCAACGGTCATGAGAGTTGAATGGACTCATAAATTTGTAGAGGAATCGCGAAATTTGTAACTTTGCGCTTGGTTCCTGACCAATGACTGGGCGCGACCAAAGGGCTCGCGGATGCAAAAAGGGGTAATTTGCCCTCACTTAAAAGAAGGAGCCGAGACATTTCTCGGCAGATTAGACTAAAACAAGGTATTTGAATAACGGGAATAACGACGTAACTTCTTACACCATGCCGGCCTCCCATCACCTCACTTCCGTTTCAGATAAGTGAAATTTTAATTTGTTTGTAAATAATGTTTAGTATTAATTTCGTAATGTGTTTTCTCTAAATTAAATAAACCATTTAATTTAAATTTAAAGCGAGTAATGTCAGTTGTGTGCATTGTCTCATTAATTAATTCTAAGTACTAGCCACTATCATGATGCAGACATAAGTTAAATAATCGAACCTGAGTATTAGAACAGATATAAAATTAAAGCAGTATTAGGAGCGCTGCATCACTTAGTATTGTGATGTATTCTGTTTCCTACAACGCCCTGATGTTCTTTTGCACTGAACTGGGGAAGCATTCATTCGTACCAAATTTCAGTCATTTGATTATTCAATCACAATTTAGAGTCATATGCAATTTTGATCCATTCATTTAAGTCCTTGTGTGTCACCGTTTATATTATATATTCCTGATAATGTTACATTTGTAAATTATTAACAAGTGAACATATATATTAGGCGCAATGCTGAGCTTGTGATGATATCTTTTTCACATCTATTGTGTAATGAATGAAAACATTATTAGTCAAAAATATTTAATCATTTAATTTAAAATCTAATGAAAAAATATCAACAGTGTGTGTATGTGTGTAACACATTTTTTAATAATTAATATTATGTATTATTTGTTTAACTAGACTTTTTTTTTTGAAAGACATATCTTTTAATTTAAAATTAGATAACCTATTTACTGCCTAAGAGTAAAATAATGTTAGCTTAATTTCTTTATTAAATTATTTCTTACAAATTTTAATACTTTTACGCAAAATAAATCTAAGACATTTTAAAGTTTTTTTTTGTTTAGAAACAGGTATTTTATTGTTTTCCTTTCTAAATGATCTTTCAGTCTTCAAATGTTTCTCCTTTCTTCAAGTAAGTTATAAATCTGTCTCTTTGATTTTATTTTCTTAAGTAAATTGCATTATGAGAAACTCTCTTCTTTCTCTCAATCAAGCCTTAGTATTATTTAATAAACGCTAGAACAATTCGATAATTTCCAAGTTCTTAAAAAAGAATGCTTAAAGAAATCTTTACTCTCCCTATTTAACATTACAATATTTCTTTTATTGATTTCTATTGTAAGATGACACCTAATTATTATCGGCAAACACAGTGTTCTCTCAAATATCCGGCGCCAAAAGGATCTCCTGGATGTCAAAGAAATCTGCAAACACGCTCCTTACATATTCCTTACAAATGATTTAAGAATAACTTTGTTTATAAAAACAACAATACTTAGTATTTGACGCTATTTGATGATTTTTAAATTATAATTCTATTCAAATAGTGAGTACAATTTACAAAAAATGAGAAATTAACTATGGCAGAACATTTATCGAATATATTTTTTAAAATTAATTTATTGGTAGTTTAATTTATCATGAAAGTGGATGATTTGATTTTTTAAAAATATTTAATACACTGCGAACTGAAAAATTGTAACGCATTATCATGTATAGCTTCAATTTTCAATAATTTCTGAGGGTTTTGGAGTCTCTTCAAAAACAAGTGATGTAATTTTTTTAAGTGAATTCCTACTTATGTAAAAGAATAAAAAAAAAATTTATGAAATAGTACAATTAATATAAATATGTATACACATATGACACAACCACAATAATAAGTGACAGAATAGAAAATGAGATTTTCCTTTCAACTGCCCGTTTTCCTTTTAATAAATGTTGTTGATCTATTTTCATTTATTTGTTACTGTTTATTCATTAATTAAATTCAATTATTCTAATAAAATAGCATAGTAAAAGAGAAATAACATTCTCAGAATTTAGGCCATCCCGGATGGGATTCGTACCTTCGACCTATGGATTAGACCAACGCGCTACCTATTGCGCTACAGGGGCCCAACGAACGATTTTCCTATATGCTATTCTATGTGATTTTCTATATGTACTGTTGGACTTCTAATTTTCTTTGTTACAGTGTATTTATTTTTTAAATTTAATTAATGAATTAATATTTAGAAAAACTGTATTAACATCAAGTGTCATACATTACAAGTTTAAAAGAAGATTTGAACTTGAATGGATGAATATAAAGTATTTTATTAGCGATTGAAAATCTGAATAATATATATATATATATATATATATATATAAGTAAATAATTAAAAAGAAGACTAATAAATCAAAATAATCTTAAGATCAGACCGGAAGAACCAAGAACATGGAACCATGACAAACCAAAAAAGAGAAATGTAGCTAGAGGGGAAAACTATTATGATTTCTCGAGCTGTCACTGGTTTAGGACAGTGAAAAAGGATTAAACAATGTTGTGAGATCTCAACCTTCTTCATCAGCAGAAAATTTTTCGACACAATAGCTCCCAATATAAACTAAGGCAAAAGCCTAAAACCCACGTGGGTGAATATAACAGCAATAGAATAAAAATTGCAATACTAAATTACCATAGGAATCCGGAAGAAATAGACAAATATAAATATGTATAAACAAAAATATTTGCAAGAGAGGTTAATAATGAATATAACCATAATTAACAGTAATGTAAATGAGCAAAGAAACTCTAATCTTACCGATGTATACAGATTCCACAATTGTACTGACTCAATGCATATATATATATATAATATATATAAGAGGCATTCACAGAGTTTAAATATAACATTATACAACAGATTAATAAATATAACTTTAGTACAGATAATATCTTTTTTAATGATATTAAAAATCAGATTAAAAAATTACAAAATAAATTTATTATAGTTTATATTGATAAAGTGCCTGGAAATTTTGCCTTCATTTGTAAATACTAGTATAGTTTAATGCTCAACAATTATTTTGAAAATAATACAGCTTTTATTAGGTCATCAATTCCTATAGAGAAATAAATAATCGAATTTTGGCTTTTCATAAACAATTAAAAATACAAATAAATAATAATTTTAAATTTCCACATGTATTTCTTACTCCTAAATTTCATAAAAATCCAATAAAGTTTAGAACAGTTACTAATGGTTTTAATACATATATCAGCAAATCAGGCAAAATTCTACATGAAATGTTACAAGATACAATAAATAATCTGAAAACTTCAGCCATACTTAAAAACAGTACAGAACTTATTGCACAAATTAAAGATAAAAAGATATTTTCAGTATTTAGTTTAGATTTGAAGATCTTTTTAACTCAATTAATATTGATGATATGATAAAAACACTAGTAAAATTTCATAAAGATAATTTGTTTAAAAATGTCAAATATGATAGATTTGGTTCTCTACTTAGGTTAGTTCTAAAAGAGAATTATGTTTATCATAATGGTAATTATTATCAACAGATTAAGGGTCTACCAAAGGTGGCCCAGCTAGCAACTGTCTTGCCAATTTATATTTACATTATTTTGAAAATAGTTTCACAGACAACTTAGAATTTTATTTTTTTCGTTATATAGATGATATAATCATTTTTGGCAAGCAAGACAACTTTATACCTAATATTAATTTTTATCCACAATATCTTAATTTATTACAGACAAATAGTAACAGTTACGAAGCAAATTTTCTTGATATAGAAATTAAATTAAAAGATTATAAAATAGTTACTAATATTTATGATAAACGAGAAGACTTTAATTTCAATATTATAAAAGTACCGCATTGGGAGAGAAATGTGCATGTATCTATATTCAGAAATATTGTTCTTAATTACACACTACGCAATAAATTTCTAGTTTCTAATAATTCAGAAAAAATAAAAAATTATAAACATTTTACTAAATACTGTTTAATTCAAAACTACCCTATTAATTTTATTAATAGATATTTAAATAATGAAATTCTAAATAGTAAGGATTAAATTTCCATAGTTTTAAAAGGTTTATATTATAGATTTATTATTCTTCCTAGATAGTTTTAAATACCCCCAGTTTCTAGTTTTAGATAAAATTACTTTTTTAGAATATATTATAACTTTTAAACTATATTAAGAGTCTCTAAGATAATGGTAGTATGTTTACATTTCTTATTTTATTATTTCTATTCTTTTCATACTTTTGCTAAGTGCTATTTTTCAGCCTTTGCTTTGTTTTGAAATTGTATTTGGGTCCAGAATCTGGCAATAACTTGGTTATTGTACTCAGATTTAGCGCGGGCTCTGCATTTTAGTATGCAATTTTTGGGTAAGTTACCTCTTCCTTATAATGGATTTAGATTTCCTATCCATTATTTCCAATTGGTATATGCTCGGTATTATTAACTAAAAAAGGGGGAAGGTTGGCTGGCCAAAAAACATGTTCAACCCCACTTTTATACAGAAGGATTTTTTAAGAAAATTTTATGTATACTAGCTGTCCTAAGTCAGCAATGTTGATAATACTGAAGCATCCATTCTTTTGTATTTTGCTCTGTTGTTTCAATCTTTCATATCTCCTTCTAAATTCTGTTGTATTGTTATCTGGCAATTGATATTCTTTTGTGTATTGATCATGTGGTTCATCTCTCTCTTGTAGAGAAATTTTGATTATATATATATATATATATATATATATATATATATATATATATATGTGTGTGTGTGTGTGTGTGTGTGTGTGTGTGTGTGTGTAGTCAACATTTCTCTACAAGAGATATGAATAAACATGATCAAAACTGAAAAGAATTAAAATTGCAAGATAACCAGACAATGGATTTTAAAAGGAAATATGAAGAGTTTAAATAATAGAGTTAAATATAAAAAAAATATAAAAGAATGGATGCTATAGTATTATAAACATTGTGATAACTTTTGGTTCCCTCTTGCCTCGGTACCCTCTTGTCTACCTGTATACCCGGCTAGATGTGTGGGAGAAACAGAATAATCCACAGACATGTTTTCCCTCTAATTAATTTATTAATTCTTTTTTATCAATCAGACACACTGCAATTTTAGTTAAGGTATATGATTTATAGTAGAGTGTGGAGGTGAGATTCTATAACACGGGGGGATACTACTACAGACCCTCTACTGAATCTAAGACAGCTTAAATGCACTCAAATATAACTACGTCACACACTAATAAACTAGCACCTTCTTAATCAAACGCACAGTACCTGAACCTTTAATGCATCGGATCCTACACTGGAAGCTTGCAGGCACTCTCTTCGGCTTGAGCAATGTCGTAGGCTCCACGCTCTGTAATCTTTAACTTATTCCACTCCTTTTCAATCTTCCACTAAAAACTAATTCTCAAACTTTATGTTAACTCCTACTTGCACACTCCAACGTATCAACTTCAGCGTGTCAACAGCAATGTGTCAACAACTCCACTGCCAACTCGCGAAAACAGAATTTATATAATATACCTCATTTACATTTTCACGTTCCTTTACTCGATGAAGGTTGGTTGACATAAATATTTATCTTAAAGATATAAGAAAGGATTAGTGGAACCGCGTATAGATCCGTCATAATATTGCTGACTTAGGACAGCTTATATATAAAATAATTTATATAAAACTTTTATATAAATTATTTTATATATAAGCTGAAACTATAAATTAATTTATATAATACTTTTATATAAAGTAATTTATATAGAAGTCGAGTTGAAAATGTTTTGTGGCCAGCCAACCTTCCTTTTTTCTGTTAATAATACTGCGCAAAACCTATTGAAAATAATGGATAGAAAATATAAATCAGTTATGAGAAAAAGATAACTTACCTAAAAATTGCATTCAAAAATGCATAGCTTGAACTGAATCTGAATACAATAAACAAGTTATTGCCAGATTCTGGACCCAAATACAAATTCAAAGCTTAGGAATGGCTGAATAGTAGCACTTAGAAAAAGTATTAAAATAATAGAAATAATAAATTAAGAATCGTAAACATACTGCCATAATCTTAAGAACACTAAGAATAAATATGATTTTAAAAAATAATTTAACTTAAATTTTAAAAAAACTAAGAGAACAAGTAATTTGATCTAAAATTATAATTTGGAGGTAACTATAACTATCTAGTAAGTATAATAAATTTATAATAATAACCTATTAATTAACTTCAGAAATTTAATCCTTACTATTTAAGATATCTTTATTCAAATATCTATTAATAAAATTAATTGGGTATTTTTGAATTAAACGGTATTTAGTAAAATGCTTATAGTTTTTTATTTTTTCTTATTTATTCGAAACTAAAAATTTATTGCGTTGTATGTAATTAATAACAATATTTCTGAATATAGAAACACGTACCTTACTCTTCCAATGTGGTACTTTTACAATATTGAAATTATAGTTTCCTCGTTTATCATAAATTTTAGTAACTATTTTATCATCTTTTAATTTAATTTGTATATCAAGAAAATTTGCTTCATAGTTGTTACTATTTGTCTGTATTAAACTAAGATATTGTGGATAAAAATTAATGATAGGTTTAAAGTTGCCTTGCTTGCCAAAAATGATTTTATCATCTATATAGAGAAAAATGTAATATTCTCAGTTGTCAATAAAACTATTTTCAAAATAATATAAATATAAATTGGCAAGACATTCGCTAGCTGGGCCACCTTGTGGCAAACCTTTAATCTGTTTATAATATACATTTATAAGGAGAGAGTGAACTAATAGCGGGAATTGAAAAAAGACGTGTGATAAAAAATGGAGATAATGTTAAGTCAATAATATTTCAACGCAGGCATTAATTTAATTTTCACAAAATTTCAATTTTTAATAATGAGAAAAAAGTAATTATTGAATTAAGAAGGAAGCACACAACTTGTAACTGAAAAATTAAAAGAACATTAAAATTTTATTTGATCCGATAATATTGAAAATATATTAATCCTAATAGAACAGAATAATTCCGGAACTGTTTTATATTGATTTAAATATAGATATAAGATAGATATATATGTATATACTCAAGAAAACATATATAACTAGTTGTTGTAGCACAATTACATAATTTTTCCGATAAAATACTATATCAGTAACAGAATTTTAAATTTTAATGGTATAAATAAATATTCTGTAACATAACTTCTTAGTTGATCAGCTATCTACTACACTTTCTCCTTTGTTTCCCAGCACTCCAAAAGAAAGGACGCACCAAATGGCTTCTTTCTTCAAAGCAAGTAATAGATAGGCTGCACTTGTAAGCTAAAAAGGTCCTTTCATTTGTTTCATATTGAACATGTGTATGGAAAAGATGGTCCACTATTGTGAGGAGAAATGCCAGGTATTGTGTAACACGAAACGAAGGGACATGACAATTTACGGTCCATCTGTATGACATTCGACATTTGGCACCAAATAGAGTGTGGGCCACACTGAATCCTTCCTAAAAGGACCATTTATATTTATCACGGTGTCTATCGGTGCCATGCCGAAGACTATTTTTTTTCCAGTCATTCATGAATGTAAGGGATTTTAAGGAGCATGAGACAGCTCTGTTGGAAAGTTTAAGAAGACAGAAAGGAAATTGAAAATGAGGAGATGAAAAAGTGAAAGAAAGGTTGTCTATTTTTGACAGAAATATAGTGAAAACGTTCCAATATTAACAGAGAGGCGATTACCCAATGATGAAACGACAAAGTATACACCTTAGCCATATGCATAAAAGCAAAAACACCTTGATTTATATACAATTTTACTCGAGCTTTTGTAATCCAAGTTAGCTATCTATAACTTTTAATAAAAGTTAGCTCTCGACGTTAAATTTCTAAAAATATATTATTCTGTAAAATAGGGAAATTTATATCTCAATCACAATGATTGAAATTTGTACTTATGTCAGTTCGTCATGAAATTTGTAAGTTTAAGGTCTTGTTCAGATTATTTTTCAGGTGCAGAACATAATTAATATATGTGTTTGTGAAAGCAATTATATTATCTGAAAGCTCTCAAGGAAATTCATTTATTCAATAATTAACATAAAGAAATGTTTTTGATGCAAAATTTAGATTATCAGTTTTGTTGATAGTAAATTTGTGTATTTTAATCTTTTAGTAAAAATAACTTTTTTTTATCTTGTACTTTCTTCCTTAGATGTTTTTATAATTTATTAACCGGATTACACTATTATTTAAGTGCTTCTTGTAATAAGTTTATTCTACACCATGGTGAAAAGAACTAACTGTTTTATACGTATATAAATATCCTGAATCAAAATTGATAACAAAGCTCAACTTTTTGATAACTGTTAACAGTTTTATTGAAGCACTCTGTGTATCATTTAAACAAAAAATAATCAGATAATATACACTCATATCCATAAATTAAGGATAATTCAGAATAAAACAGAAATTGAACTCTAAGATAAAAATTTCAACTGTAGAATATCACACACATCTTGAAGAAGAATATGAAATTTACAGGAAACCGCCAGATGGCGGATAGTACGTCACAATGACGAGAGTGTAAGAGAGGGGTATATAAGGAATGGTGGCCAAGAAGTCAAATTGTTCACAAGCGCTTTAAAAGCCTTTCAGTGCGATAACCGCATAGTTATGGCACAAAGGAAGCATTTGGAGGATTTTTTACGTGGTAGAATTATCGGACGACTGGAATGGGGACGTACCCAGCTGAAAGTATCGGAGGAACTTGGAATCGCCCAGAGTGTCATCTCCAGGCTTTGGCGACGATTCCAAGATGATGGTAATGTGAGTAGATGTTACAGCACAGGTCGCCCTCAAGTTACAACGCCGAATGAGGACCGGTATTTAGCAGTTACTGCCAAAAGAAACAGACGGAGCACAGCATCAGACCTATCTCGTCAGCTCTCTTCAGCTACCGGTACGACAGTTACAAGGCAGACCGTGTACACCCGCTTAGGACACATTGGTCTATATGCTCGTAGGCCTGTCAGATGTGTTCCCCTTACCTCAACTCACTGTCGCCTGCAATTAACCTGGAGTAGAGTGCACGCATTGTGGACACCATAACAGTGGTCTTGTGTGATGTTTTCCGACGAGTCCAGGTTTAGTTTCCAGTCTGATTCTCTCCGGACTTTCATATTGAGAGCGCCAGGTACCCGTTGCCACCAAGAGAACACCATTGAACGACACCGTTACGGTGGTGCAGGATGGCTTGTTTGGGGAGGAATTATTCTTGGTTCCAGAACTGACATGCATGTTCAGAGAGTAAAGATGACAGGTCACATCTATCGGGATGTCATTCTGGAACAACATGTGCGTTTGTTTCGGGGTGCCATGGGTGCTGAATTTCTGTTTATGGAGGACAACGCCCGTCCTCACCATGCAAACATTGTAGACGAATGCTTTCAATCGGAGGATATCACCCGTATGGATTGGCCAGCATACTCACCGGACTTGAATCCAATAGAAAATGTGTGGGATATGCTTGGCCGATGAATTGCAGCCCGTCAACCCCCTCCTACCTGTCCACCGGAACTTCGTAGGGCATTGCTTGATGAGTGGTGTAATATTCCCCAAGATCAGATTGATAATTTGATACTCAGCATGCGTAGGCGTTGTAAGGCCTGTATTGCATTATCCGGGGGACATACTCCGTATTAACCATCATACTAACCATGTTATGCTGTTTTTTGTAAATAGGATCTTTTTGGAAATTTTTCCAGGGAGTAAATATCGCAATTTTTATTAATTATGTCAAACATATAGCATCTGTTATTTCTTTACCTTTTGTTTAATAAATAGACTTTACAAATAAGTCAAATTTGTTTTGCTTCAGTCTCTTTCTTTGCCTGAACTTCATTATTCTTAATTTATGGACATGAGTGTAAATATCTGAATAAAAAATGTTTTAAAAGAACAGATTTATAAAGAAAAGCATAAATTATTTTTTCAAAGCTTATAGCAATGAAACTTCTGAAATATGCACACAACGTTTGTAATATAAATTCGCTGTAGGATACATTGCTGCATTTTATAATGGACCTGATAAAAGCAAGAATTATCCCTTAAATTTAATATGTTTTTTTTTTCAATTCTTTTTAACATGACACATTTTTTGGACATTTTTAATTAGACAGTTAATTTTTATTTTCGAAATTACGTGGTTCGATACAGATATTGCAGCTTATTTAAGTAATTTAAATCCTTCACTGTTTCGTTTTATTTTCAGAAGGATCTTAATGTTTCAGATTAATTTGAGGCTGTAGGATATTATTATGTCTGAAAAACTCTGAATGCGTCTGTAAAGATGCACTTCTTCTTTCTCATGTTCAGTGTTTCAAAATTTATTGCTCAAATCCAAGTATTTCATGAAGTGTATTAGTTTACTTTATAAAATGCCAGTTAATTTTTAAATGCGTTATCTAATGCTTTGCTGAAATACATTTTAATGAATGATATATGTACTTATTGCTTAATGTCTGCATAATGCTTCTCTTTTGTTTGCTTAGAATCATTTTTTGAACTTTTCCTGAGAAAAAATTGTTTTTTTCTTATTCCTAAGTAAACATAAAACATGCAGAAATGTTTAATATATCCCAATCTAGAATTAACTTTCAAAAATGCCATGAAATTATTTATAAAACGTTGATGCTTATGAACAGTTGTATGTGTCATCTACCATATCAGGTGAAAATAACATATGATGTAGATTTAATACATGTCTATAGATTTAATACATCTTAATACATTTAATACATTAACGGTCATGTAGTTTTAATACATCTTGCTATCAGTGCCTTCAATCTTTAAAAAATAATATGGATTTTTGCCCCTGGATTTGAGTCTAATTTTTAATTCTGTGCACTCCATTTGTGAATCAAATTTCTTTTATTTCCATCATATTTAGACTCAATAAAAAAAAATGTTGAATGATAAACTCTGCTTTTAAGGTCAATGACGCTTTCATAGATTTATAACACAGCTGGGTTAGTAATAAAAGTTTAGTTTAAAAGCAAAAAATATCTTTTTGCATTTTCCCCCTCTAAAACAAGGAATTTGAAAAGGCGAAGTCAGTGTCAAACAAAATAGCAACAATAAAATGCTAAGAAAATAAAGACACTTTACTTATATTGTTTCGATGCATCATAGTAGGTGAAAGAAACGTTTAAATTTGAAGGAAATTTAAAGGTACGCAAGGCCTTAAATTAACACACACAGCTGTCCTACCCCTAGTACCCAAAAAGACTATAAACCGAGTAGTTAAAAATTTGAACTGGGTTTAGAGGGCAGTTACGGTCACGCTACTTTTGTTTCTTCAGGTCTATGCAAATCTTAATCAATCATCGTGGCTGGAAAAGGGTAGCAACCCATGTTTCATTTATGACCAGCTGTACGTAATGTGTGAATAATCGAGCGAGCATGCTTGCCAGGGCAAGAGTAAAACACTATTGTTACTGTCTACCTTGCTTTTTTTCCCTTTTCGGAAGAAAAAAACTTCATAACCGATATTCCTGGAATGCATTAAAATATTCAATAATCTAAAAATTAGTTCAACAATTATTTTGAAAAATTAGGTATTTGGTACTTAATTTAACTAGCATAAGAGTTAGTTAATTATTTTTGGAAACTCACCTAGTTTAATAGTATTTGATTATCGATTTTAAGTTGTCAGTGAACCTTACTTTGCTATCTTGCTTAATCTTTGAACATTACAGAATTTTTGTCTTTTAAGTCGATTGCTTTTTGCAGCATTTTATTCAACTTTAAGGATTTCTTTTTCAACTTTTCAGTTTTTTTTTCTTCTCCAAAAAGTCGTTATAACTATTTTTGATTGCCTAATTAAAGTGTTTTTATTCGGTAAATGTAATTCATCGTCTGTAATTCAAGAACATCATGTTTTCTCCCAAAATTTAGTGATTCAACAAAAGTATCATTGCGTCTTTAACATGATTGCGTCGAACCATAAAGTATTACATATATATTGCAAATTCTGAATTTTATTATTTCAAACTACCAATTTTTACAAAAACTTCTTCATTTAGCCAATCTTAGCTAATTTTAGTTGTTTCTAGCCTACTGTATTTCCAGTTCCAGTTTCTATTTCTGCATCAGCTAATTTTTTTTTAACCTTCAGTGCCAATTTGGGTTTTAGAAAATGTTGATTTTTTTTTCTGTAAATCCTTTACAGAGCGTTGCCAGAATAATATTCCAGTATATTTCGATATTTAAACAATTCACTTTTCAGAGCCAAACTCTGTACTAATAGAACTTTTTAAAAAAAAATATTATTCTTGTGGGGTGACTTTCTGAATGAATTTACAACAATCGTCATTTTTGTTATAATTTTGTTAATAACAGTCGCATAGGTTTTCTGTATAATCAATAGGAATATAACACCCGATGCAATACTGACTTCAGAACCTAATTTTAACACTGTCTAATCTGACGCTGCCCACTTTCAGTATTATCTTCATGTGATTCATTTTCTATTTCAATTGTGTTTTCTACAGTATCCACTCATTTCTTATGATGGACATAATATATGGTGAGATACATGGAGTATGCATAGCATAGGTACCTTTGCTCCTTTTTTGAAACCTAACCATCATAATAACACTATCATTTACACGCATAACTATCGGATTTTTGACAGCTTTTTCTTTAGTTTATTTCTTACTGCCTTAAAGCAATTTTTTTTTGCTTAAGATCTAGAAATCCGGCAGAAATTCTAGATATTTCCAATCTAGAATCAGGAAGAATTTATACCTAATACTAAGTAAAAAAAAAATTACTTTCGAAATGGATTCTTATGTTAAAATATAAACTAATTTAAGAAATTTACACTCATCAGCTTCAAACATTAGCTGAGTCATACATTTAGATTTTAGGAAATTTCTTTTGTAACTCATGAAAATTAATCAAATCACTGTTGTTGTAAATATATGCTTAATGATATCACCAGGAGATCTTGCTTCTGATTTTCTACCATTTTTTTATTCTTTTGAAAACTCATGGATATCAAGTTTAATTACGAATATTAAATATAAAAAAAACTCCTACAATTCCATGAGCTTGGGTTCCCGATAAAAAAATTCTTACTGAATAGACTTTGTGCCACGGTAGCTCATGACTCGATGCTAAATAAGTGGTCCTTTGTTATCTTGTTAAAAGACGATACCTTGAAGATAGTGCACTACCGCCAATCTTAAGATCTAAGAAATATAACCATTGGTTGTACATACAATTACACCAGGTACACACAATATCGAATGCTAACACAGAACGCTTTTCTCCATGCTTTTAGACACATACAAGTTTATCGTATAGCAGCAAGTATAGAAATTGGTTTATCTTCTTTTTTATCGTAAGCTGTATATCCACTTAAAAGTTCGAAGCGGCTGGCCGTTGAAATTTTAATTGTCATGCCGTATGATTCACCTGAACCCATCGACTTCATATCCATATGGTATTTGTTGAGTTTCGACCAATGCGAAGCGCAATATCACGGAACAATAAACCACACTCTGAATAGGACGCATTATTTCATGTCCCAGTAGCAAATCACAATTAGTGCGATTACTTAATGAGAAACTCGCTGCATAACTTTCCTTTCAAACAGAGTTTCAAATTCGATTTCCCTATCCACGTAGTTTGTAAAGTGCTTGGATTATTATCATTTGCATATCAGTGGATCTTCTTCCTTTCATGTGAATTTTTCGTTTTTATTCTTCTGCGCATATTGCAATTTTAATGGCCAAAATTGTATATTAATTTAATAAATGTATTTTTTTTTAAAAAAAATTATGTATTAGTTATGTATTTTTATTTATAGATATTATTCTGTTATATTTTTTTAAGAAAAATAATTCTTTATATTTCCTATATATTATATGAAGTTGTAGAATAAAGAAACTTTTATTATGTAAATATTTGTATATTTTAGATATAATTATTTATATCAGTTTTCTAAAACTATGGGAAGGGGGGCGAGCATATCGAAAAGTCGAAAATAAAAGATTATTTTCTGAAGTATTTTCTAATTTAGATTATTTTCTAAAAGCTAAACAAAGTACAATCTGACATAATAAAAATAAAATATGCATTCACAATGATATAATATACTTGCTATAAATGTATCAATACTGCACAATGTATTTGATAATTAATTTATCAATACTAAATTAAAACAGTTTAATAATTACTAGTAACTCCCATGGTTTTGTCATATACAAAATTTAATATTTAGCTTGAAAATTTGTACGGTTTATAATTGAAGTCGTATTGTATCTTTAACGTCAAAGAACATTAATGAATTCAATACACTGTTACTGTATGGAAGAAGTGTGATGAAAATTTTGATTGTGAAAACTGGGTCGCAAGTGTTTAAAGTTTGAAAAGCACTGATTTAGATTGTTTGCCATAAACGTTTTTTTCTTATTAGTTTTTTTAACTGCTTGAAAAGACTTAGTTTAAAAACTTTATTTATAAAAAACTATTTTTGTAATATTTGTTTACATTTAAATTAACAGGTAATGGACTTGTATTATGCACTTAGATTCAATTATTATCTAGGTAATACTTAAAATATAAATTAAAGCGTTGAATTTTCTGTTCTTCCAAAAATTCATCCCAATGAAAATCACAAAATGTGTGCATCAGGAAGAGATTCATAGTTTAGCGATATATTTTTTTGAATCTGTATCTATTGTTTAATAATTCAGTTTTTACTTATACAATATATTCTAATATATTGGAACTAATCTGAGAGGAAGATATGTTTCTAATATATTTAAATTTTTAAAAAATCAGACATGAATTGTGAATATTATATTATTTAGGACGAATTATTAGTTTTATAGCTGACATGTTTGTTTAAATCGCATGGGATTCATGAGGAACAATACGTTGAATATCGTACCCTCTTTGCATTCTTTCCAATTCCAAATTTTATACATTTTGAAATGCATTTCAACATAAAGATATTTTTATGTCTTGTTTTCTGATATTGCGGAACAATCTCATGAATTTGTGACTTATGACAAAATATATTCAAAATGCTGAAAAGCATCATATGCATAAAATGCTAAATGGATCTTAGAGAAATGCTATTCATGAAATCCGGTTTTATTGTATGTATTTTTTAGACTATACTTTTCTGAATCTTGCTAAATTTTTATATTATATTTTGTAATATTTCTTTTATTTATTTTTACATGCAATCTTTTTCAAAAGATGCATTCATGCCTTTCTGAAGAATATGATTTCCTCAAAATTTTACATAAACACTCATTTCTTCCAACTATGCAAATACTGGTCAAACTGAGCAATAAGACACCACTTTTACCGCATAGATACGACAATATAAAGGCTTTGTCATTGATGTTTGTTGCAAGCAGCTCATTCATTAAATGAAACTTCTAGAAGAATATGTACAAAAATACATCGTGCTAGGTTCTGTGTATCAGTCCAAACTGTCCTAAAGTTATCATTGTCTTTAATCCATTCTGTTTCGTCCCTACCATTCCTGGTACCTTCCATCTCCCAACGACAGGTATACTTAAGAGGGGTTACTTCAAGGCTGGCGGTGCACATTTTCTAACAGAATAAATGCCTTAATTTTTTATAAGAAATTGTGACATTGTAACTCATGCATTAGTTTATAATGAAGTGTTTTTTAACTTTCAAAATATTACACAAATAATTAGTTTTTTCTTTTAACATGTAAAGAGGGATAGCTCATTTAGCATTACGGGTATAGGAGAAAAAATGTGAAACATATTTTATAAAAGAAAAAATAAATGTGTCAACTCGGATAAAAATGAGCAGTATGTTAAAATAAGTGATTATCTACAGGATATTGAAACCGTGAATAAATATTAACGTTTAAGTGCTTTTATATATTTGAAAAAATATTTCTGAATTTGGGGTTTATTCTTTAACGTTAGACGAATACAGCCTTAATAGAAACCTTTTAAAACGTCTATCTTTTAACCAAAAAACATCGTCTATATCATATTGACCAATATCGTAGAGATCCTCATAAGAGGTCAAACTAATACCACATATTATTTATCGAAGTGATCCTCAAACTGTGTGGTGCCCTTTAGGGGACATGATAACCCTACGTAGGGGGGGGCGAGCATATCGAAAAGTTGAAAATGAAAGAATATTTTTAAAAAATTATTATTTTAATGAAAGTAAACAAACAAAATTCATTCTGTCATTATAAAAAATAAAATTAACATTTACACTGCTTAATACACTTATAATGTATCAGTACTGCCCGATGAATTTTATGATTAAATTAAAAAATACTAAGATAAGAACAAGTTTAATAATAATCATAAACCAAAAATTAACCCAAATCTTGATAATTTGTATGGTTTATAAATAATCTCTTAACTGCCAAAAATGCCACGATTTGCTTCCATATGTCTCCGTTTTCCACATAGGCGCGTGTATGTGATGTATTGAGGGTAGGGGTGGGGGAGAAAAGGAAAAAAAAACATTTAAATCCTCTTATATATGTAAATATTTCGCAAACACAGTCAGGATGCTTTTTTGATTTCCAAAGCCTTCGAAATAATTTTATCGATAACAATGCACAGAGAATTTCGTACTTCGGAAAGATGTATATGTATACGTTCGGACCATTTATCTCACCGATTGAAGAAAAGGTACATATACGCCGGCGGCATATAAGAGGTTAAAGTAGTATTGTTACTTTAGCATCCAAGTTTAGTATTATTAAATTCAGTGCATTGTTAATTGTATGGAGGGTGGGGGTGCAATGAAAACTTTAACTGAATATTGGTTCGCAAATATTGAAAGATTGAGAAGCACTGATTTAGCGGTTATTCTCTCATCAGTCTTCGAGCTGATAACCCGTGTAGAGAAGCGGAACTAGCTGTCTAAATGAGCCTCTGTTATACAGAGACACAGGACCAAAATTCCTGGTATGAAGTGTGATCCTTTGCACAAATATGTCGTCTCTATTCCTCTTATGTACAGCTTTGTTAGCTCAACGATGTGTTGATGATGGATTGTGGCTAAATGTGTCATCGTTCAAGACTCGTCATCCTGGTGTTATTGTTAATTATGTATGTGTAATACATTTTATTATATTAATTATGCAGGGTAAAATTGAGAGAAATACCCTTTAACGTAAAGAGTTACAACTGTGCATGTGAGGTCACGGCAAAGAAAAGCACAACTGAGTCCGATATAATGCAAAAGCAGCAGTGTTCCTAGTGGCGAAATGGGGAAGTTAGACATTTCAAATCGAAAACGAAACGAGATAGAGCAAAGTTTCTAATTAGAAAATTTTAGTGCATTAATTAATTGGTAACGAAATAACATTCAGTTCTCAAGGATAGGATAAATTGATGCCTGAGCACAAAATGTCCAAAATCACTGCACACCAGTCCTTCTCATTCTTTAATATTTGCAACCAATATTCAATCATAATTTTTATCGCGCCCCCTCCTTACATCAACAA
>BMAO01023089.1:0-31972 GCA_019973975.1 Trichonephila clavata | reverse complement strand
GGTAATTCTAATTAATTATTTCTGTAACTATCTTATTATTATAATCTTTTAATCTTAAAAAATTCTCTAAATCTAAAATGGGCAAGTTTTTAAAGTACTCATGTTTTTCACCCTCAAGACAGGAGATAAAAGCCCTGACGGGCTAGGTGCTCCAAAACAAAATCCAGCTAGAAATCTCCTTCATTCGGATGGGGGCTTCGCCCCCCCCCCTCCTACCTTCCCTACGGGTTTGACCGTAGGATTTTTATTTGTTTTATTTTTGTGTTTGTTTATTTTTTGTTACTGTAGGATCAAAGAAGAAGCTGATTCCATCAGCTGGATCTCGTAAACATATCCACGTTGGTAATTTTGACACCCAGTTTCCTCCCAGAAGGAGACACCTGAGCTCTGATGATACGAACCTGTTCTTGGATTTAATTTTCCTCGAGAGCACCCAAGTCAAACAGACTATTGATTTTTTACATACCGTATAATCATATGACATAGCCGCTCTATTGATTTTCTGCAAATCCACCGACTTGGGCCGGGATCGAACCCACAACCAAAGGTGCAGAAGGCCAGTGACAAACCAACCACGCTACCCAAATTAATAATTTTTAGCATGTTTCACAGAATATAAGTTTTTTGTCATGTGTCACTGGAATGCGAAATTAATTATTTAGCATAATTATAGAAATGTTCGTACTCTTTCAAATGTATTTGTTTAATATTTAACGAATTTTTTAAAAAGAAAATGAAACCTTTTTATCCGGAAACACAAGAATCGCAGCAGCCGCAATAGCCTCCGCGTCTTTTCACTTTTTGTCCAGGACCGCATTCGGGTTGTCTGCATCTTACAACATCACAAATACCTGGTTTGCATGTTTGAGCTGAAGCTGCAACAATCAGGATTACCAAAAGTAAGAAGATAACCTTGTTCATTTCTGTTTTGCTATGATAAATATCTGAAAGAGTTCATTTTTATTATTAAAATTAAAAGATAATTTGTTTCAAAAAATATTCACTCAGTATTGTTAGTAATTTCCTAATTTTCTTCATTTAAAGGCAGTATTTCATTGCGAAGAATGTTTTTGAGGAAACATTTCGAAAAAATGGTTAAAAAATTTGGTGATTAAAGCACTATATTGTTACGTAGATCGGGGTTCGAGGATTTTATGCAAAATCAGACGTAAACAAGGCAGTTCTTTAAGAGCGATGAGTATTTATTGTCGAAAATCAATCCTTGAAATACAGGATTCAGTGGCAATATTCACAGAATAAATAACAGAAGAATTTCACACCTTCAACAGCACTCAGACACAATAAGCAGTGTCTAAAATACACGTATGTAAATGACTATTCACAAGCACAGCCGAGCTGATCAAGTTCAAGGCAAGTCTACTAATCGCTAATCAAAACAGTGCTCGCTAGTTAAAATCAGACTGACTGTTGCTACGGATCTACGGATATAATTTCGGGTACATGGGTTTCTGGAAACCCTCAGACCCGTATCTGGCTAGAAAAAGTTCTGTATAGGTCTTGGTCATTTTCATGCTGGATAGCATGGAGCTTAGCAATTGGACGAGTGGCGGCAGGCCGGGGCTTCGAGGCGATGATCTTTGGCGGCTCGGTTTTGGAATCTGGTGGAAGAGAGTGTCTTCCAATTTGGATGTAGTAGTGATGAGAATATTGGCTCAAAAAAGGCTGCCCACATGGGGGTGTGAGTGTGTGTAATGATGTGGGGTGACGCAATGTCCAGTGGGGGGAAAATTTAAAGCAAGTATGAAAAAAGCGACCGGCGGGTTTCTGCGAGGCGGACACCCTCCTTCGCATGACCGCGCACGGCCGTGCTGCAGTTATAGTCTTGAGTGTAGCGGGAGCTCTGAGCACTCCACCACAAGAGCAGTTAACATTGAATGCAATAAATAAAAGTGGATCAAAATAGTTAAGAAAATTGAAATTAGCAAATAAAAAGAGAAATTTAAGTTATGGAGGATTGTACGAGTCCAGGAGAAGACTGACTGTTGCGGCGAGTATCTCTATTTATATCCGGGGCCGAAACTTCTGGAAAGATGCGCTCGCGTCACAGATCGTGAAATTAGTGGATTTCTCTACTAATTTCTAGAAAAATCCAGAGGGTCCCGAACTCGCCAACTTTGTCGCCAAAAATGATGCCAACTTGCCCCCCCCCCCATCACCAATATTTCACCAAGTTCCCATTGAATCACCATTATAACGTAAGGGACGGCGTTGCTTGTGAATATTACAATTTTAACATGAAATAAATATAACATAGAGGAATATAAAGGCATTGCACATCCAAATACAAATTATTTACATTATTTTATACAAAATTCGTAACAATATGTATTGTTATGGCTGCTGGTAACAGGTTCTCTTTTTAAAATCAAGAAATTTTCTTTTGCAGATTTTGTTCTATCAAAATAAAAGTTTATAGTAAATGTATGTTTTGAATACGTCGGCATCATGACATTAAATGTATACGTTTGTTAAAAAAGGCTCGAAAAAGATTTGCATGCATACGAAAAAGATTACATTTGTTACATGCTTCTTTGAGTAAAAGTTCAGACGTTTTGAAAAGGTGTATTGTACACACATTACTAATACATTACATTGTAAAGAAGCAAATTTACTAGGCTAAACTTTTGTTTCTTTCAAATAAAAAATTATAATGTTTTTAAAAGAGAAAAAATAATATACCTACTACTCAAGTAGTATAATTTATTTCTTTAAGCAATGCACTATTAGCCTTATGTATACGGTAATATCCTCAAGATTCATAAGTACAAAATGTTACTAAACAAAGTGGGAATGCAGAATTAATAATGAGTTATTTAAAGTGTGATTTTCTTTTTGAAATTAAAATTACAAATTTCCATATTAAAGAAACTTAAGATAAAAAATCAATTGATTTTCAATGATACATATGGATATTTTAAGACAATACGTCCACGGATTATAGGTAGTAATAAATATTAACTTAGAAGTCGAGTTATAAAGTAAAATGACTGAAATCTTAATATTGAATCTCCAAAAATAAGACTAATAAACTGTTTAATATAATATGACGGATTTACGTAAAACTATTATATAAGCAATTACAAGTTTACTTGGTAAAATACATTTACTAAATTCTTCGGGGGGGGGGGGTAATTAACGGACCATTGAACAATATTTTAAATTAAAATTATCAACTCTGAAAAAATGTATCAAACAAAAACTTTCTTCAAAACTTCAAAGAAGCAGTTAGTTTTACATACATTTAAATGTATAAAACTACAAGAATATAAAAAATTGATTTTTTAAGCAAAAAAGCATTCTAAAAAATAAAAATTTTCTGTTACTTACTTTATATGTAGTATGCCTGTAAAAGAATTCAGTAAAGTGTACAACTTATGTATGTAAACAAATCTAAAAACATTTAAAATTTTATGGAATTTGCATTCATTATAGAAGATTTTGCCGTGTTTACACTAATATAAGTTTACATTTAAGGCTGTTAAATCTTCTGAAATAATGATGAATAATTTTAACAAACTCAAAGGTAAAAGTATACCTTTTAACCGGTTTTGTTTCCTAACGACACATTTCTTGTTCGATCAATTCTTAGAAAAGTTTTGTGTGACGTCGGAAATCACATGTGTCGCTTCAAGAATTGAAAACAAATTCCACTTTATTTCTTTGATCGAAATACGTTTTGCTAATAATATTACTACGAAGTAAATAGATATAAAGATGATTTATCTTCCAATATATAAATGCTTCTGATCGTTGTTAAATTATGGCAAATTTTAAGTCGTGCCATTTGAGTGAGTGCGGGCTTATTATTTTCGTACTCAAAAGCAACAAGAGGGCTATTGGCGATGAACCTCGTAATTTTGAACCATGGTCAAGAGACGAGGGAGGCACCTGAGCTGACTCCCTAAATCATCATCTGAAAAACTATACTCAAATCGATCAATGCTAATCATTGATAAAAAAAAGAAAGAGCAAAATAGAATCAGTAAGATATTTAAAAATCTCAGTAGATTCTTCACGGTATAAAGAAAAGAATTTTTACAATTCTTTAGAAGTTGTGTGTTTGTACCTGAAGTTTTATTCAAAATTCTCATAACTTTGAGATATGCAATAGTTAGTTTCTAATTGGGTTGGTAAATTAAAGATACTTGGGAGAATTTGCAATGGAGTAATTTTCTTTCTTTTTTTTATTAAATCGTTGTTTAAACACATGCTTTTTTTTTTCAGTATTAATTATCATAAATATTTTCTTAACACAGTTACACTTATATCAGTAAATGCATTCTTATGCATTCAATTTGCTTTTTTTATTAATTTGTTTAATATTTAAATAACTTGTTCATACTATGATGAAAATAATACTTGAATTAATTTTGCTCAAGAACTTCTAATATTTTTCTCTAAAATTTCATCAGATCTATACAGATTTAATAGAAAATAGTTATCCGTCTGATAAAAAATATAGCTCGATATAAAGCGCTATTTTAAATGAAGGTATAAAGATTGTTAATAAAATGTATAGTAATAATAATTTATAGATGATAAAATAGAGTATGTTTGAAATTAGAAATCTAAAGAAAGAAATGAAATTGTCTGAATGATAATTTAATGAACGAATCGCTTTAATTACAACCAATTACTTAATAGAGCTTTAGCTTTTCTAAATTTTTTAATCACCTCCCCCCCCCCCTTCCCTTCTTCTTTTTATAATTCGTACATTTTTCAATCATTTGGGTATTGCAGACATTAAATAAATACATTATGATAGAATATTGTTGATGAGTTTCACTTTTTTTCTTCATAAAATCATATAATAAATCTCTCCAAGGATATTTTAGAAAGTTTTGTGTGGCCTCTAAATTCTACATTAAGAGGGAGGGGGATGTGATAAACTCGTTAGTAATAAGGAATTTTTTGGAATTATATTTATTTTAGAATGTGTTTAAAGTATTTATAAAGACATAATACGTTTTATCCTTGATTTTGGAGTAGTTTTGCTCACGAATTTACATTTTTTATTCATAAAAGCATATAAGAAATTCATCCATGGATATTTTACAAATTCTTGTATAACCTCTAAATTCCATGGGGAAAAAAATTTGACGAATTTGTTGATAACAATAATTTCTTTCCGTTATGTTTTATTTAGAATGAATTAAAGACAAAATAAAAATGTAATACGTTTTTTTACATACTTTCGAATAGTTTTTCTTGCAAAGCAACGAACTTATAATTATCAGCACAATACTTGAAGTGCTTTTTAATTGATGTATCGTACACATTGGTAATCTCTTCGTACTTTTTTTTTATGTCTCTTCTCAGAAAATTGAAGATTGATTGACTGGCGCTGATCATCAATGGGAAACTGGAACGCGAAGCGTTCCTCCGTCCCATACTGGTTGTATTGTGCTCTTATAGTTGTTAGGCCTTAATGGAATTTGAGTCCTGGAAAATTGTGATAGATGTAGAAGGTAGTTGTGGTTAAGCTGGGTGATAGATGGAACTGGGTATGATTAATTGGTTCTTGCTAACGGACGAGGAGCTCGTCTGTTATTGCTGAAAGGGGATTAGTGAGATAGCACTCTATACGCTGTCCTGGCGTTGGAGAGATAATTAAAAAATTAAAAATAAGCATGAAAAGAAGTTGGTTGCCTGTGTGGTTCATTGAGAAATTAAAGTAAATGAGCAGGGAGATACGTGTGATAATGCGAAAAATTTTGATAGGAGGGGATCATTCGCCAAAAAGGAATGATCCTCTAAACTAATTTAAGGGGGATTGTAGGAGTCCAGTAAAATTCTTCTGGGTCTCTTACTATTGATATTAGGATTGTAGTTTTCTAGGTTTAAGATATTAGTATTATTGATGTTAGGTAAATTGTCGAAAAACTTTATGGCTAGATTTTGTATGTGAACTTTAAATATAGGAATTTTGAGAACTTTATAAATTTCTTTATTTTTGGTGTATCTACAAATTTTGGTAATGGTTCTAATGAGGGAGTTTTGGGCTGAATTTAAAAGGTTGATGTTAGAATCTGCTGCGTATCCCCACACAGGACAACCATAAGTTAAAATGGGCCGCAAAACGGCAGTGTAGAGAAGTACTTTGTTCCTTAGGTTCAAATGAGAATTCCGGCAAATTAAGGGGTAAATTGAGCGTACTGCGTTCCGGAATTTATCACGCGCATGTGTGATGTGTTGTTTCCATGTCAGATTTTTCTCTAGGATTAGTCCTAGGTATTTCGTACTCTGAGACCAGTGTAGTGGTGTGGTATACAGGGTAGGAGGTGTGCAAGGCTTCCTCCTCCTAGTGAAGAGTACTGCTATTGTTTTGTCTATGTTAATTTTAATTTTGCAGGTGTTAAAGTAGTTTTCGAGTAGGTGTAGATGTGCGTTAAGAGCTTTTGTAATTAATGTCATGATTTTTAAAATTGAAGATATTTTGAAATCTATTTTTAAACCCTTTTCAAGAAAACTGTTTTGGTTATTACAACATTTTTTTTAAAGAAAATTTAAACATAGTGTTTATGAACTAATATAATGTTTCTTTCAGATAGTAACTCCTATTTATGAAACCTTTCGTTAAAAGTACCACATTTAAGCTTCTTAAAGTTGGTGAGATTATAATTTTCTGGAGAATGGTTTCGTAAAGCAAAATAAGCATAGAATGCTATTTTTAGTTTCCTTTTGCAACAGATTGGGTCAAGCTCTCTGGAACATCATATAGGTCACTTCTATAGCAGTTTTGTAAGGTCATTACAATCCGGATTCTGTTCCGTGTTACCGTTGTGTTTACAGAAACCGGATTGCAGCTTTTGGATGACACTATTGACCTTCATAGGATGCTGTGTTTGAACCACAAAACTTATAAACCGTGGCTATCTTTATAGAAGGATAGCTGGTTGTACTGACTACTTTACCAATTTATACATCAATTCACTGGTTTAGGTGGAGTATATATGCATGTAAAATTATTAATCATATACTACTAAATTGTCATAAAAAGAAGTATATCAAGGCAGTATAGGTCAACAGAGAGAAGGGGATATATACAGAAAGAGAGAGAAAGCGAAAAAAAAATTTTTTTTGACCATTAAAATCTGTTTAATCCCACTTAAAAACAACTTTAAGCTAGCTAATATTTATTATACAGAGAATCCACATTTAAATATTTGTTGCTTTCAACTTTAAACGAATTTTCTACTTATGTGTCGGAAGAATTAATTTCTTATGTTTGTGTACTACTTATAATCAGATTTTTCTGGTTATTTGTCAGATTGTTTAGTTATTTATTATAGATATGAACTTTCAATAGGAACAAAAATTAGAAAAAAATTCTGTATATGGTAAATTTTTTATTAGATTCAATACATTTCAGTAATACTAGTTATCCTCGACGCATTTTCGAGTATTGGAATCACATTTGAGACCAGTATCACACTCTTCAAAAGGTGGCAACCCCTTTGAAAAGAAACCGCAGGAATCCCCTTTTTCTGTTGAAAAATAAAAATGAAAAAAGTTAATGTAATTTTTAAGGTTTAAATTTCATATGATACATATAGATTTTCTTAAAAATTATAATAGCATGAATAATAAATAAATAGTCTACTTATATCTCTCTTTAAGAAATAATTATTTAAATAACCTATGGAGTTTCATGAAACTTTTGGGAAAAGAAGATGTAGCAAAATGAGGTAGTTTAAAGAATCTCATTTTATTGGAACTTAAAATTTACTGTAAAGTACTTATATGTGTGTTAATGTTAAAATTTTAATTATCAATTCTAGAAGTTTAACTTTAGAACTAAGATTTCATTAATATAAATCAAATATAAAATTAATGACTTGTTTAATTAAAAAAATATTTCGAGGCTCTTTTAGCAAGTATTTAACTATGGAACAAATTAAATTATTTGATTATGATAACCATCATAGTGAATGTTAAGCTTTATAATGCTCCTTTGGGGGGGGGACCTCCCCTCCTTCTTTTAACATATTCTATTAAAATAGGGAAAGCAGGTAAAAATAATTTTTCCCTTCATAAATTTGAGCTTTTACTGGTAGTTTTCCCCAGTATGCAATAAAATTTGTATCAGTGTGCTCAAGAATACCACGCTGTAAAAATCAAACATCTTTGATTCTCGATAAATAGTTTAAAATGTAACATTTTAGATCATTATTTGAATTTTTGTGGCTTTTCATATAGATATTTTTAAAATTACTATTTTCTAAATATTTTTGTTCGAATTATTGCTTTTTATTCTTAAAATATTTACTTAAAATTTGTCAACTAAAGTTTTAAATCATGAATAGAGGAAAGCATAATGAAGCTCGTTTTCTTTAGTTTCTATTGACACTTTAATGATTGTGAACGTTTGAGGAGAACTTTTAAATTGGCTTAAGATTATATGCTACAATTGTCATACAAAATCGCTCTGTGTATACTATTTGTTATATGCTATTTTTGAAATGTTTTTGATTCTATTAAATAAATTTATGATATCATTAGCTGAACCAAAGATTGATAAACATGTGTTTTGATTTCTATCCATTTACATTGCAGAATTTTAATGTATACTGCTGTTTGAAAAAAATGCAACACCCTGAAGGAATCATCAGAATTAAATGATATTTAATGCACAAACGACTTGTATTAGTACAAATGAATGATGAAATTTTCAAAGCAAAAAAAACAACAATATTAAGTGTCCGAAATCAGTATTTGGTGTAGCCACAACGCGCTGCAAAAAGTGCTGCTATACGATGTGGCATGGAATCAAACAGATTTTGAGTGTCTACTTGTGGAAGAGAATTCCATATTGCTTGTATGCGCAGCAAAATTTCGTCTTTTAAAAGAGCAGGACGTGGGTCACGAGTGAGACGCCGACCAACCAAATCCCACACGTGCTCAACAGGCGACATATCCGGCGAATAAGCAGGCCAAGGAAGAAGTTGCATGTGTTGGGCTGAACAGAAGTCTCGAATAGTCTTCGCAACATGTGGGTATGCATTATACTGCTGAAAGATAGCTCCAGAGATGCCTTAAAGGAAGGGAAAGACTTCGGGCTGTAGTATCTCACGGACGTACCTGTTGCTATTGTGATTACCCTCCTTTCGTAGCAAATTGGATCGTCCATGATACGAAATTGAACCCCAAACCATAACTCCGGGTGTTAGGCTACTATGTCGTTCAATGACGCACTCTAGAAGGCAGCGTTCACCGGGATAGCGTCTAACAGGAATGCGGCCATCATGGTCCCACAAATTGAAGCGTGATTCATCTGAAAAGACAACCTGGTGACAATCAGCTTGCCAGGCTTTATGTGATTATGAGCCCATTTCAGACGCAGCTGATGGTTTGCCGTGAGGTGGATCCTGTAAAGGCACCCTTTCACGCAATCCACGGTGCAGCAGACGAATTGAAGAAGCAGACATTAGTACACCTGTAGCAGTAGACTAACGTGCTGCCAACTGCCTGGGGGAAGCTGAACGGTCATTCCCCGCCATGTGGAGCAGGAGTCGGTCGTCGCGTGCTGACGTCACCCTTCCATCGTTCACCACCAGTATTTCGAGTTGTTCGATGCTAATCGGTCCACTGCTTCCAAACTCGCATCACTGTGGAACTGTTCAGCTGAACATTCTATTCAGCGATAGGAATATCCTCCTTCTCGAAAGCCGATAATCCTCACTCGTCCAAGCTCCGTAAGTTGTTGGAATTTCTCTTTATTTCGTCGGGGAGGCATACTTATGTCTCACTAAACGTTCGCCACTAACAAATAATCATTAACTATTTCCAACGTCCCGCTGCAGCCCTCTATTTATACGCTTTCAGCATCAGTTCAAAAGGCGCTGCGCGCGCCACTCATGCGAGTTGGTTCCGAAACTTAAAATAGTAATTTTAAGTAACATCCTATAACCAATAGTTGCTGCAAAGTTCATTTAATTCTGATGATTCCTTCATGGTATTGCATTTCTTACAAACAGCAGTGTTTTATCTTAAAGAGTAGTTGACAAATGTTCAAATGCTTTAAAATCACAAAGAGCCTCAAAAAAAAAATAAGTCCTTTGAAATTACACTTTTTTTTTCTTTCCATTTTCTGAAAATATGTTTAATTGTTTCCTCAACATCTGAAAACATGCAAAGGAATTCTTACAAAATATGTGAAAAAGTTTATTATTTTTTGCTCTCTCGTATGCTTTCAGATAAATACAAGTAGTTTAAATTTGAGCTGGCCATATAAAATCAAAATAGTTGGTAGAAAGATATTGTTCTGCTTACTGCAGCGATTTTCAAACTGTGAGGGGCTCCCCCCCCCCTAAGGAGGCCTAATCCTACGCCGTGGTGGGGTGCGAGCATATCGAAAAGTTAAAAAAACTATTAATATACTGAAAGGAAGCAAAACAAAATACATTCTGACCTAATAAAGATACACATTGCACTTTTATTGCAATCTGCTTCAATTTTAAGATATAGAAGAGAAAAGTAACGAAATACGTATCTTATTACTTAAAAGTAGATTACTTAAATATCTATTTCTTAAAAGTAACAAGTACAGAATGTAATCCTTACCTTGATAATTTATACAGTTTATAATTAAGATCGTATTGTAGCTTTAGTGTCAAAGAACATTATTATTGCATTCAATGTGTTTTTATTGTATGGGTGATGATTATGATTGAAAATTTGATCACCAATATCGAAAGTTTAAGAAGCACTGCCTTACCGATACAACATTTTGTGACATATGTTATGTATTATGTGAGTGAATCCTAAAGTTTCCGTGGAGCTGTTGCATTTTATATATGAATATATTTCATTTTTAAGCTTATAAATTTTTTACGTGTTCGAAAATACGAATCATATTTTCCTCCTGTTATTTATGTTTTCCACATCGTCTCTATTTTCCTTTAAAAATCATAATTCCGAGAAATTGCGAAACACTTAACCTAAAATCAGAATGCACTTGTCGCAACATCTGCAGAAACCTCCGTTTTTCTTCAGTCTTTCCCCCGTTGTGCAATTGAGAGGCTTGCATTTCATGCGGTCACAGGAATCCGGGAGACAGGCGTACGCTTCAGCGACGGCAGTAACAACAAGTATGAGAAAAACAACTTTGTACATTGCTGATATTTCCTGAAAATTGCGTTGCACGTTATGCTTTATTTTATAGATGGAGGTTATTTAAAACAGAATTTACAAAATATTGTAGAATTTTTAAAACGTAAAAAAAGAATTCTAACACACTTAGATTTTTTTTATTTTTAAAGACATTTTGCGCAGAAATATATTTTTAAAAGAGCTTAGCTTCCTGTAACTTGGATTTAAATAATATTTCTTTACAAAAATACGAGACTAATCATTTTTCGAAGTATATGTGATCACATTTTTAAATTAATAAAGAACAAAAATTGCTACATTTAGCTGTTTTTTATCTTTTAAAAAATAAAGCCTTTAACATTTCTTACTAGTAGTTATAAATTATTATATTCAATTTCAATATATATGTATATGTATTATAAATGGTAAATTTGACGCAAATCATCTGTTTGACCTCTCATCCCACAATCTCTAGTTTTCTCCGTAGTTTTTTTAATTACATTTTTTACTACTTTAAAATATTTTAAATCAACAATCCTCAATAAATATATTAAAATCTAAACTGAGTGGTGCAACAGCCCATGAGGGCCAAACCCTACTGTGTCCATCTCAGTTTCCACGACCTTGGGCACTGAGGCGCATGAACAGATGTTCCGGCCAGGTTCCTGACGCGAAATCCCCCAGTTTTCAGTTCTCAAGCAAGCTTAGTACTCATCTATCGACACACTGAAGAGATGAAAGGCTGAGTCGATCTTGCAAGAGCGACATGTTACCACTCAACCACTGGACTGCAATAAATACATAAATGTATGAAAATGATATTATATTAACAAGTTGTTTTTAAGTAAAGCAAATAAACAAACCATAGTAAACAAAATTTTATGGATTTTTATAAGTTGTGTTTCATTTGTATTTGCCTCAAGTTAATACATAGTAGTTTGACACAATACATCCAATTCTCAAAAATATGCAACCTAAATTTAATTAAAAAAAAACGAATCTGGGAGCAATTAGTATTTAACATAATCGTAAATAACATATATTACAACGATTTGTCAGAAACCGCTTTCTGCAGTGGATCTTGATGTTAGTCTAATTCTGTAGTGAGTAACCTTTTTATATGTCTTCTTTCGTCAGTTTGTTTCGCATAGGAGTTTGAGTTCTCCAAATGCACATTAATACTAAAGCAATTTTATAGAACGTTTATGTCGTCGGCAAATTTTCTCAACAAACTTTGCCAACTATATTTTGTATTCTGATTTTTTAATTTTTCTTAGTCACACATTCTTCTTGTAACTCAGATCGAAGAACCAGGTTTATTTTTCCATGTATGTTAGTCTGAAACAACGTTTTATAGGGTCTTTTAAGATCATGTTTTCTATTTTATGTTAGATTTACTCCAAACAACAACTCGTCTTCTTACTGTTCATTTAATTCCCTCTTACATCATCCTTTGTGCGCTTCTTTTAATCTTTTTCTTTCACACTGAGAAGGATAACAGAAAATCCAAATGAGCATAAAAAACCCCTAAAAGTATATATGTTGAAAAAATTAAAGAAAAATATACTATCACACATAATGTCAATCGTCAACAAAACAAAGAATTTTTGTACTTTTTAAAATACAAAGGTACCTAAAAATAAGTAGGAGCAAGAATTCAAATCACCACCACGTTTGGCTTAAGTGTCACGGGCTGGCTACTACTACTGGTTTGATTATGATATCGACCATTCTTAAATTTAAATTTTTTACCCCCCCCCCCAAAAAACCTTAAGTTTCCTAAGAAACTGAATTTTTGCTGATTTAAAACCATGTTTGTATAAGTATAGCCTAGAAGTTTCATATATTTGCTTAAGAGTAAATAGTTTCCAATTTCTTATTTTTGTATCACATTCTTTATATGCTTTGCGTGACTAATTCTAGTTTCTTTCACCTTAAGCAAAAAGTGTGAAAATTTATTCTTATTAATTTAGTTAAGTATGAAGAAAATGAAGGGAATTTAAGACATTAATTGCGGTTTTTTTTTAATAGCTTCACAAAGCCAATACACACACACACATCCCAGCATAAATAGTTGTTCTTTCATAATATAGGGAATAACAAAAGGTGAATACTTTCAGTTTCAAATTCTGCATGTACGCACTAGTTTCAAAACAAATCAGATTACTGACTTGATACAGGGGTAACAAACAACATATTTATATCGAATAATTTTTTTCTATTGCTCCAAAGCAAGAATGTCTTTACAATAGCAGAACAGTTTAGTTTTTCTTTTTGAGCTCAACTCATGTTCATTTACTCCTTCATATTCAAGTATTTTTAGTACAAAAAGGCTCCATATTTGGGATGGTTTTTATATTTATTAATTTTGCATTTCATTCTGTTGGGAATAATTTTGACCCTGAATACCAAAAGGATTTTATCTAACTTAAGATCTAGATCACAAACTTTGTAGTTCATTGAGATTATTTTAAAAGCTATATATATAAATTCTGTAATTTCTAAACATTTCAATTCAAATTTTATTAGAGCTAGTTAAAAAGACTTTATCAAAGGTAAGTAATTTTTCTTTGTTTTATTTATGCGCGAGTGCGTGTGTGTTTCTAATTCTAAAAGTTTCGGAATTACGTGACGGAGAATTAAATAGCCATAAAACATGTTAAATTTATTACAAAAAATTTAAATATATTAGTTTGGAGCATTTTATATCAAAGAACCAAAGGTAAAAACTGCAATATTTTATAAGTAAAAAAGATAACAATATATTCTTAAATATTGGTAAAATGTACTTAAATAAAGAAAAATTCCTTGCTGATTTTATACTGAAAATGAATTTTAACCATTTTCACGATATTCAACACGACAGCTTTATTTTTAAAACCTAATGCTAACTTTATTATTTTTCCAAGTACAGAAAAAAAACTAGTTCAAAATTTTTATGTTTTTTTCTCTCTTATGGCTCATAAGCCAAATGTAAAATCAAACGTCAACGGTGTAGAAAGCATTAAATGTTAAATACATGACGTGCTACCTACCTGTTATACGTAAACACACGAACGGTGTCAAGATAGTGTGCGTTTTTCTTAATCTTCCTTACCAATGTATTATAGGTGATTTACCCAAGAATATAAATTCATTTGGGCTTTTTAATCATACTTTTATGTTAGATCAGAGTCTGTGAACAAACAGATAAAAATATTGAAAGGTGGAATGATAGCAGGTGAAATATCGAGAAAAAGAATAAAAATATTAATGCGCATATCTCGATAAAACTAATTTTTCACGAGATATATCTCTCTCATCTTTTAAGGTATAGAAAATTTTACCTCCTATCACAACTAGAAGAGATAGAATCTGATGGCACTAAAATAGTGTCAACATTTTGGTAATGAAAAGAAATGTTCAAATAAATTATGGCATTTTCTTGCTTATTAGACGCCATTCGAGACCAAACGTAAATATTGGATCAATATGTTCATTCCTTTTACATATTAGCATTGCATGCTATAAACTATTCATAATGCGAAATAAATAGCATGGTACAGTATTTGGGTCTAAATTACAACTGCTGTCCCCTCAGCAGAAAAGTACCTAAATAGAGTTTACTTTAGTGGTTTCTTTAAAAAAAAATGCGTAAGTTTCAGTTTCGTATTTTATTTTACAGTGTATATAAATATATAACTAAATCACAATTTTTATAAATATAAGTCATTCATATCTTACACTATTAAAATTCGAAGGTAAACAAACGTATCTATCTATCCATGTATGTGCGTCTATCTTCTCACGAACCACACCACGCAGAAAGTCGCGGAAGGTACCAAAAGATCGGGAATTTTCCGGGGAAGCCGTATTGCCCATTTATATTCCGATATTGTAATTAGTTGAAAAGATATTAATTAAAAACCTTAAAACGCCTAATTGTTTTAACTCCTAGCGGTTGTTTACTTGGCGGAGCTTCCGTTCCGTTTCGGCCGAGCGGTGATCCGACGTTTTCGACCATCTTAAAATTGTCATCCAATTTTCGGTGCGGAAATCAGACAAAAAATAGTTACAGAATCGGAAAGATCATTTATTTCGCCACGACACGGTATAATTTTTTTTTGTAAAATAACGATATTTTCTATTTTTTTCGAATTTTTTAAAATAGTGTTAAAACTGATGCGTTTTTATGAAAATTATTTCTAAATCGTTGCGTATGAATTTCTTTTCGTGTTATTAAATCGATATTCTACACTAATTAACTTCAAGCCTTTCTCTTTTAGATCCATTCATTTAAAAAATAAAATTCCCAAAACCTTTTTTTTTAAAGAATTTTTAAAAAGTAGTCCCAATTTTTACTTCACATTGAATAACTTCGTCATTTATGAAGGTAATCTCACAAAACCTTTTTTCGTTGTACAGTAATATTATCCGTAACATATACGAAGATTGAAAAAATTGCTTCAAAATTACGGATTTTAAAAAACATTTTGTGATTTTCAAAAAATGCTGTTTTTCTGAGAAATAACTTAAATAATATTTTTTGTACATTTTTTATTTAAAAGTACGTTATTTTTGCAAATAGTTTGTGATGTTTGAGAGCATTAACGTAAAAATTATGCCCTTAAAATGAAGATAATGATTTTTAAAATACGCGATTTTACATTTAGCCAAACATTGGCGTCGAAAATTAGCTTTGCGCCAAAGACTTTTGACCTATTTCGCCTTCGACCGCATCTAACTCAAGGGTTACACTAAAAAAATTCTGCCTTAAACAGGGGAAAATCAGTAACTTTGGCGAGTAAAAAAAATGCGAGTTAAAAAGTTACTTTTTAATATACTTTTTTTCGCAGATACGTGTTTAAATAATTTAATTAACACAGAGCGGAATGAAAAACTGTCAAATTACAATTAAAAAAATTAAATGTTTTTATCAAATAGTATTATTTTCTTTTTGAATGTTTTTTTCAGTGAATGTTAGCATATAACTAGGTTTCCCCCCAAAAGTGGATTTTTAACACTTACAAAAATCAAACATCCAAACGTTTCAAGAGCTATCTGTAGAATTTTTTTCATTAGTATTTATTGATAATGGATTTAAATTAATATATTTTTTTAAAATCAAAGGAATGTTTCTATTATTTTATTGTTAAATTAATTATTTGTTAATAAAAAGTATATCGCCTATTATTTAGGATAAAAATACGTTCTAGAGACATTTTTAAGCTAACTGTAAGTAACGATTGATTGATTAATGAAAACCTGAAAATTATTTTATTATTTTAGATTCCTAAAAACTATCTATTATAAAATAAATGATTTTTTTTTAAATCAAGCATCAGAATGGTTTTATGAGTTTCTATGAACATTATTTCTAAATCGTTGCGTATGAATTTATTTTCGTGTTATTAAATCGATATTCTACACTAAGTAACTTCAAGCCTTTCTCTTTTAGATCCATTCATTTAAAAAATAAAATGACCAAAACTTTTTTTTTGCGATTTTTTAAATATTAGACCAAATTTTTACTCAACGTTGAATAACTTCGTTATTTATTAAAATTATCGCACGAAACTTTTTTTTCGTCTGTAAAAAAAATATCATCTGTAATCTGTACGAAGATTGAAAAAATTGCTTAAAAATTACGGATTTTAAAATTTTTTTTGTGATTTTCGTAAAGTACCGTTTTTGCGATCATGAAAAGTTTAAAAAAACACTGGGAATATTTTCTGAGTTTTTTGCGCATGCGCGGTAGAATTAGTGAAGGTCAATGTTACGTTTCAGTTTTTGAACGAATTATAATAAACACTCAAAATACTTAAATTAATCATTTAATAATTTCTTCATTGAAAAAAGATAATTGCATGAAACTTTTTTCCCGTGTGTCGAACATTTCAAAAAATCCTCTGAATTTTTCTTCAAGATTTAAAGTAGTAGTGAAATTTTGTAATTTGAAAAATTTCACCTTTTCTGTCTTTTTTCAACATACAATTATTTTTAAGAAATCTACGTTTTCATTTCGGGGGGCTAAAAAATTGCAACGAAAGAATTCAAAAGTGAGTGAGTGATTTTTAAAGTCGCACTGTTCACCTACTCGAGGTTTTTTGGCGACGGACATTGAATTTTCAACCATGGTCAAGTGACGAGGACGACACCTGAGCTTTCACCCTTCTCTCCTAATTACCACACCAACACAAGAACAAAGTTCGAAAAAGGGAGTTTTAATGACATAGTTAAAGAAATTACTGACAACGCGCGCATACACACACATAAGTGCTATCGACATGAGGGAAAAAGGAAATTCCCCTGGGGATTATATATATATAAGTTATTCACTCGGTAAAAGCCCGTGCAACGCCGGGCCTGGGGAGAGGAAAGAAACAAAGAAGTCAAAGTAATTTCGAAAAATATTATTGGATGTGCTGATTTTGTGAAGAGAAGGAAAATGTTAAACGAGAAAGCCATGATGCGCACTCAAGGGGCATGCACTCACATCGTACGCGTTACACCCACATAAAAGTGAAGGCATCAGAAAGAAAGAAGGAAATTAACATGGGGATAAGTTATACCCTCGGTAAAAGCCCGTGCAACGCCGGGCCATGAAAGCTAGTAAAGATAATAAAAACAGAAAAATTAACAAAAGGTTAAAAATAATGATATATCTTTCTTTATTAAAGAAAATCTGCTTTAAAAAATCTTGGACAATTAATCTGGATTGCTAAACTTTTAATTCATTACATAAGCAAAGTCAAATCCTATACGTACAACCCATTGAGGGATAAGAAAATAAATTTGATAAAAACATGTTTTCTTCCATACTAGAAATAATTGGTGTTGTAGTCTTTATTTAAAAAGTGAATTAATCAAGATATTTCCTGTTTTCGTAATTTTTTTTCGTTTATGAAATTTAAAAAATTAATGTATTTTCTTCGTTATCAAAACGGCCCAAACGAAGAAGAATGGATGTTAAAGGCAGCTTAGAAAATGTAAATTTTCATTAATGAAATCAGTTATGCGATTTCGCCTATGAAGTTTAATAGTTAGTTTCCATCAACAAATACCGTCAAAGCAGAAACTGAGTACCTTTTTAAATTCTACAAAAAATTGGCCACCATAAAAAAAATTTTTAAAAATACACAAACAAAATTCGAAGCCTAGCAGACCGTCATATCTCCATCAAAACTTTCAAGGCTTGGACAAGAAGATACAAACTGAAAGGGTCCTCAAATCAAACCACATGACTATGAAATAAGGGTAAAAAATTGACCTTCAGCATAAAGATATAGATACTGTTACGTAGATCGGGGTTCGTGGATTTTATGCAAATCAGACGCAAAGAACAAGATAGCTCCTCCAGAGCGATGAAAATTTAATGTCTAAAAACAGCCCTTGAAAAACATGATAAAGTACTCAAATTCGCAGAATAAATAACAATAGAGCTTCCTAACTTCTACAGCGCAAAGAAACAGCTATCAGTATCTAAAATACAAGTATGATTATTCACATGCACTCGCTCGTCCTATTCGACAACCGAAGAAATAACTAATCACTGGTCGACTCTTCAAAGCCAAATCAAAACTACTCTTCAACGGTCAAACTGAATAACTCAATTCTGGCAAGCTATTCCCTACTTATAGGCCTCGCGTATCCTTCTAGAAATATCCTCTTGCGTCATAGATCGTGATATAAGTAGATTTTCCACACTAATTTCTAGAAGAATCCGTAGGGTTGTGAACTCGCCAAGAATGGTCCCAAACGTGGTCGTCAAGTCGCCAATATGTTCACTAAAAATGATGTCAACTTGGCTCTACTGCCAAGATTTCACCAAGGCCCCGTTGAATCGTCATTATAATGTAAGGAACGGCGTTGCTTGTAAATATTACAATTTTAACATACAATAAATACAACATAGAATAATATAAAAGTGCAAATAATTTTCATCTAAATATAAATTATTTGTACAATTTTAAGTATTATTTGCACAAAATCCGTAGCAATATCATTAAAGATTCTCTTCTGTCCATCTGTCCCTCTTCACAAGCAAAAATCATTTTAAATCTCTTACAACCTTGAAACAAACAAAAGTCAGCTATCTGCACAGCTCAAGCAGAAAGGTATCTACACCATCAAGAATCTTTCGAATGCACTTTGCAAAGTCACGTAGATATCTTCAGCAATGAGCAGGATGATAACCTTTCCAAGAAGGCCGTAAATTCTCCTCAGCTTTTCAGTAGAATTACCTTTACATATTTTGATGCAATAGCCAGACGTAAACTCTCCTCCCATCCCGTTAAAAAGCACTCCATTCCAGAACTTAATTATAACCGCGTAATTTCAACCACCATAACCAGACTACGTACAAGACACTTTAAAGGGATGAAAATATTCCCTGATGGCCAGTACTTGTCCTCACTGTTCTGGCATTCAACTTTCTCCTAATCATATTTTTAATTGTACTTCAATATTGGCTAATCTCTCTCCACGGCATAGAACTAAACCTCACAGATCATCAACTGCTTTATTTACCAAACGTCTTCGTTATCGCAAGGGCCATTTTGGACGCCTTTGGTACCAGACTACTTGGACAAGACCTCTTGAACCCCTTGGGTTCATACTCTTATTTTTAAATTTATAAATAAAACACACGCGCATAAAAAAATTTCCAAATATTATAGTTTGTAAAATCGAATCTCTTTTACTTAGGAAATCTTTAGTGTTTTCCAGGAAAATTTTGAAAAATTACACTAGGCAACGAAAAACAACTATTTGTCTGCTTCCTAGTTTTAAATAGCCTATTCTTACTAATTTTGGGATGAAAAAAACGAATAGGTAAATGAAATTTATTTATTAGCTCTTGTTTTTAAGATATACAACAGCCCATCCATCAATTTTTGGGTAAGTATGAAGAACAAAACATTACTAATTAATAAATACAATAAGTCAAGTTTCAAAAAAATAATTTTCTTATCAGAAATCAGCAGTATTTTTTAGTTTAATTTCTGTGAACATTTCCTTTTGGATTGCCTCTTGGATGTCGAAGCCCGAGTATCCCTTATAATTGTGCAGTAGTAGTCTGCGAGCATTGCCTCATCCCAACGACCTTGATATCTACGTTCCATTGCCGCGATATCTTGAGGAAACCTTTCACCGTATTCATTGCTTACAGCTCTACGGTTTTTCGGGGGGGGGGGGACAATATGGGAATGTAAAAAATGGATCTTTAGGGACATATTGCCTCCTAGGTCATGGAACTTTTATAGGAGTTTTTTTTCCACTAACTTGATAGTTATCTTTTTGCTGCCCAGAAATCATCGTACTACACTTTTAAAGGCTACTTTCTCTTTCCCTTCCAGAACTAGATCAAAAGCGTGGTCCTTCATGATTTTGAATATTTGAGGGCCCACGAATATCCCCTCCTTAATTCTTGCATCACCCAATCTTGGGAATTTCGATCCAAAGTATTGGAAAGCCTCTCCATCCTTGTTAACCGATTTCAGAAAGTTTTTCATTAATTCCAGCTTAATGTTCGGGGGAAGCAGAATGTCATTTGGGTTTACTAGAGCATCATTTGGAGCATTTCTCTCACCGGATGTTAGATTTCTGGATGGTCATTTGTCTTGCGTGTAGTGATATTTTCAATCTCTACTGTCCCACAAACACAGAAAACAGCATTATTCGGTATGGACTAACTGCATTCTCGTGAGTAAAGCAATGATTTTCAAGTCACCACAGATCTTCCATTTATGAACCATGTATTTTATTAACTCTAGAACAATGTTTATCAAACTTTCAGTATTTGTGACCCAATTTTCTATCATAATTTTCATCGCCCCCCCCATACACTAGCACTGTATTGAATACAATAATAATGTATTTTAATACTAAAGCTACACTACGACTTAAATTATAAACCATGTAGTTATAAGGCTCTGCTGTATAAAGGAAGGCAGATGCGCTTGGGTATGTTATTCCTCTTTCAACAAAAACTTCGTTTGGAGTAGTGTATTTAGTTCTATTTGTCAGAGAAATAATTTATGCCTATATTTTTAAGTTCAGATTAATAGTCTTTTATCCAGTTGTATCTGGAAATGAAAGAATCTGATGATGTATTTGATTAGTTGTCTTAGAACTGTAAAACTAACTAGGGAAATAATAATATAGTAACGGATTGAGTAGAAAAAGATGTTAGACAGCTATTTTCCCCTTCTAAAATAGATGTAAACTTAATCTTATTCATAATATATTTAATCATGGTGTAATAATTAACACAATAACCGCACAAAGTATCAAGATAAATATTACATTTTGAATATAATTTTTGCGTATGACAATCGCAGGGGAGTCAGTGTTAATTATTAAACTTACTCTCTTCGTTTACTATTGTCGAATTCATTGTACAGTATTAATAAATTGAAGAGAATATTATATTAGTGTAAATGTGTATTTTCTTATTTATTATGTCAGAATGTATTTTGTTTTTCTTACTTTCAGTAAAATAATAACTTTTTTAAATAATCTTTTATTTTTTATTTTTCGATATACTCGCGTCCCCCTTATAGGGTCATCACGCTCCCCTCCCCTTACGCGCCCCACAGTTTGAGAAACACTGCTCTAGAAGTAATTTCACATTTGCATAAGTTTTCTTACGTGAACGGAATGTCCGATGGAAATGGAAGGAAGAAAGTGTCATTGCGTAGAAATACTGTTTTCAAACTATGCTTGGTAGAGTCTATAAACAGCCTCCAGTTATTTGGATCATAACTGATATTCATGAAATTCATCAAGCCGTTGACATCAATACATGCAACCACATGTATTGATATTAACGGCCACGAGTGATAATCTTCGAAAAATTGTAGGGAGCTTTGCCGAGTCATGGATTCGAGTCCTGGCCACGATTTTGCAACCATTACCACTCGGCTACAGCGACCACCGCATGACAATAAAATTAATAATTTTGTAAGTTTATTTCCGTTATGTAATTGGGTATAATTAGAAAAGATTTTTTTTTTTTTGTTTCTTAATAAAAATCTATGGGTAAAGAGAACTTTTTGCGTATATTATTTATTCTTAATGATAAAAATTTGTATGAAATTAACTATCTTTTTAGTTTACCATTCAGAGCTCTATGGCCCGATTTTATTCACGATAAAGCTTTTTAAAACTAAAAAGAATGCTTAAACATGATACATTTCATGTTACATAGCAAGCTTACGTAAAAGGGAAAATTATACGATCAAGTGTAACTTCATTAACATTCTCGATGTACAAAATTAAATTTCAAAACAAAAGTGTACTTTCTTTAATTTACTCAGACTAAAATGAGTAAAATAACAAGTAAATCACATGGATAAACTAACTTTTGTATTTTTAAAATATTGGTGTTAATGCCAATACTTCCAGCTAATTTCAATGATAATTTTTAGATGTGTTTTTTTATAAGATAAGATTTTTTAAAGTTTCGAGGTAGCTGATTGTTTCGGGTCTCATGCCTGGCGTTGTTTCTATCGAGTCATGTTTCGAATCCTGGTATTACAGTAGACCTGCTGGGCAGACGATCTAATGCAAGTTAAATCTATCTCAAAGTCTTCAAGTTGGCCAACAGAGGTGTCGTAACAGATATTTAATAGTAAATGGAAGATCGCTGACCTGTTATTTAATGAATATTTTTGTAATTGCATCTGTAAGACACGGATTACTTTACAAAATGCTTAAAACTTTGTTTTAGATTGTTATATTTTTACATAAATGCAGGTGTTCCTCGTATAACACGGTTAATTCGTACCGTGCTATATCAAAACCGCAAATACGAGACATTTTTATTTATTTATTTAAATTATTATTTTGTTTATTTGTTTGTTTATTAAATTAATCATGTATGTCCTAATATAAATCAGAGCAATATGGGATGTGTTGTATCGAAACCGTGTTTACGAAACTTTGAAGTAATACAAATAAAGGCAATGTGTACCGTGGTATAAGGAAATCAAGGTGTAAAATTTTATTATAGCTGAAATTTTTCGTTCCAACAAAACACACAAATAAAAAAGTAAATCAACTTCAAGATTTTAATCAAAAAATATGAAATATAAAAATTAAAAAGACAACAAAAATATTTTCACAGAAAATGTATTATGACGGATCTATACGCGTCTTTCTACTAATACATTTGGGAAATTTTTGGGCTATCAATTGAAATTAATCACAACCAACCCTTTTGAAGAAGAAACCGGGATATGCAGATTAGATCGATTATATATAGTACAGGTTTTCTAGCAAGTTAGATGGATAGACGGGGAGTAGGTAAGAAAAGCCGGTTCTGCGGTAAAGGCGCAGGCACAGGCGCTAGTAGGTAAGAAAAGCCGGTTCTGCGGTAAAGGCGCAGGCACAGGCACAGGCGCTAGTAGGTAAGAAAAGCCGGTTCTGCGGTAAAGGCGCAAGCACAGGCGCAGGCACAGGCGCGGAGTTGTTTCCCTTCTGTGGATGCTGCGTGGAGTTGAGTTGTTTCCCTCCTGCTATGGTTTTGGTTTTCGAGTTGATGGGGAGTTGAGTTGTTTCCACCTGCTGTTGAGTTGTTTCCCTCCTGCTGCTAAGTTGAGTTGTTTTTTAAATGTTGCTGCGTGGAGTTGAGTTGTTTCCCTCCTGCTATGGTTTTGGTTTTCGAGTTGATGGGGGGAGTTGAGTTGTTTTCACCTGCTGTTGAGTTGTTTCCCTCCTGCTGCTAAGTTGAGTTGTTTTTTTAATGTGTAAAAAAAGTTTATTGAAATGTTTAAAGTGCTCATGGCGCCACCTATTGGTTAAACTATACACTAATTATTAGATTTTAAAATGATTGAAAAAATAACGCTCAAATAAAAAAAATAATAATAAATCCAGATTCAAACTCACAGCCCCAGAACAAAATGTCTCCATAGGACAATAGTTTTTCAGTTACGCTAACCATTGTCCTATGAAGGCATGCAGACCTGAAGAAAACTTAGGTTTATAATCTCATGAATTTAATTTTGCAGGCGAAGCAGATGGCGACATTTTCTTAATTAAAATGAAATAAAAAAAAATATTTCACTTATATTATTTTAATAATTTGTAAATTTTAATGCGGTATAATGATTACACATACACAGTAAAAATGTGACGTAGAATACTCGTAATCAGCGTGTGAACGGTTTACGATTGAACTTGTCTTAGCTTGTCTGATCTTGATTCTACAAGACGGCGACTGAATTCTACGTCAGAAATTATCTCAATGCTTAGAGCGGATGGATACATTGTTGGCTTTAAAAAAGTTTATTTTTATAAATCTGAAGCAAAAAGAATAATTTTTTTTTTATAAATATGGTTATATTGTTAATTTTATTCATACTGCTTTCTAGTTTAATTTATGTTGAAATAGTTTCATTTTAAAAGATAAATATCAGTATACATCTTTCAAACAAATTATCTTAGTATGTTAAGCATAAGTGATATTTTAAATATATTTTGTATAAAAGAAAGGAAAAATTTATGTTTATGTGCTTAAAGCAAACTCTTTGCCTTTTCCAAAGAGTATAAATTGTATAACTATTCATTGCAATAACCATTTAGTTAAAATATTTTTTAATTGAATAGAAATAAAAAAAAATATTTATTATACATTGTTTTAATAACAAATTGTAAATTTTAATTCGGTATAATGATTACACATACACAGCAAAGATACAAAGTAAATTGTTTATTCAGAAATCAACATCTTGTATTGCGTTTTACATTACAATTGTATATATATATATATATACATTACAGGAGAACAACAAATTATAAAATTGATTTCAGTATAAGGATTACACAAAAAGATACAAAGTAAGTTGTTTATTTACAAAAGCAGCATTCCATTTCACATTACAATCTTTTATTTACATTACAAAAATCACATTATTGTGTCATCATTGGATTTTATGTCTTACTGCTCATCGAATAGGTCTAAATTCATCAATGACCAATGTCCATGGGCAAGCGTAGTAATGCCATCATCATTAATAAACCTTTTGTCATCTTTATAGGACAGAGCAAGTTTGTTTTGCTTTATGGAGTGTATTGAATGAAATTTGGATCTAATTAAGTTCATGTCAACATATTTTAATTTTTGATTAAAAAGACAGGCTTTGTAGTCCTCAAATGTTATTTTATTTTTTATAGTTTGTTTTTTAATTCCTTTTAACCGCTTTTCAATCTTATGGTTTGTTTTGTAGGCATACATTTTCGATTTTAATCCTACATATTCTGTCATAATATTTCCCTTGTTTTCATCCTTCATTTTCCCGATGACTTTTTTGTTCACTAGAGGTAAATTGTAAATGTTGTTTTTATCATAATCTGAAGTATCATATAAGTTAATATCATTTTTCATGTCACTGTAAAAATCATCAGTTTTTATTTCATAGATAAAGGAATCGGTGTCTGTATACATGAGCCTTACTTTCGAGTCGTAACGGTGCTTCATGTACTCATAGTGAAAAGAATACATTAGAACTTTTGATAAGTCTAAAATTACCATTCCTACCTGTATTGGTTTCAAAAATTTGATTTGGGTTTTTTTTAGATGGACGGCCATTAAGTTTTCAGAAAATATTGTGCGTCGATTAAAATTTGATTTCGCTATTAACTTTCGAGCCTGCTCTTCTGTTGAGCATAAACGTATATCTACTCTTCTTCTTACATTTTCCATCGTTTTCCCGAATATGCTGTTATTCATTAGTTTGTAATAATCCTTCTGAAAGTCATTTACAGCTTTAGTTCTTAATTTAGTATTATAATCTATGTAATTTTTAAGCCAAGGAGATTGAAAAAATTTTAAAACTCGATGAGTTTTTTTCAAGACTAACCCTAATTTTAAATATAGCTTTAAATTAGAATAATGGAGAACATATTTTGTTTTGGATTCCAAAGTAGTTAAAAGTCTAGGTTCTTTACAATTAGGTGGGGGCTTATTTTCAGGGGCAAGGGGAAAGTCTGAATGTTTGTCATGCAAATCGGAGGGATATTCAAGATCTACTTCCAAGATGTAACCTACATCGGATTCATCTGATAAATTTAAAATATCCTGTTCGGTTAAATTTTTATCACTCCAAACAAAATCTTTTAAGGGTAGATATTTACTCATTGCATAACCGTACAAATTATTTGCGTCAAGGTACATTAAATATTTTATCTCATCATCTGGGTTAAAATTAGACATATATTTGTTGTTAGCTATAGCATAACGATTGCAGCACTGACTTATACCTCCTCTTACACCCTTTTCTATAAAAAGAAGCATGTCGTAATCAGTGAACAGTTCGATAGCTACTTTAGTATGTAATAACATAGCATCCCATGATAAAGCTGGGGTGGTAAAATACCAACAGGGGTCAAGTTTATAAGTTTGCATGCATATTTTCCGAAAGTTTTCAAAGAGATCTGTTAACAATAGGACATCTGTTTTTACATATAGATCACAGTATTCACCAAGATTATTTAAATGAAATTCATTAAATACTTTACATGCATGATTATAATCCTCTACACTTATAGGCTCCTCATTTAGTTTATTGTAAAATTTGCTAATAGGTGGTAAACAAGAATCTTTACACTTTTCAAAACTATCAAAATAATCATACGGAAAAACTCCTTTTCTTAAAAGTAAATCTATTTTTTCTGAATCAAAATAATGTTTCATATATTTAAATTCATCTTTTTTTAGTGTTTTTATCAAATTTTCCAAACTAGAAGACATGAATTTGAAAGAATCTAAAAACCTTAACTGAAAATCATTTGAAATATTTTTACTGAAGGAAATATATTTTTCTTCGGTGTTCGGAATTAAATTAATTTGTTTTTTATCGTATCCTAACTCCTTAATAAAAATATGGGCGTCATACCCAGAAAGATTATGGAAGAAAACAGGCAAAAATTTAGGGGTTTTCATTGCTAAATTACAACTATTACAACAAGGGCCATTAAATTTTTGAGTCACATGGTTATGATCCCTAACCTTGATATTGTTTTCGCGAAAGGTTTGATCACAAACATAACAATTTTTAGCATTATCATACAATTGCTTTTCTGATTCAGTAAGAGGTAATAATGGTTTTAGTTTTTTATAAATATTATCCATTTCTATTGCATCTTTTTCTAACTTTTCAATAAAAATTTTTGGGGCATCAATACCTCTATATACTACTGGATCTTTATAATACCCCCTTGATAACTGATAAAATAACAAAAACCTATCGGGACATGTTTTTCATAAATATTAGTAAATGAAAAGTTTGGATTAGGACCACAAGTATCAGTTTTCCTAGTTACACACTCGAAATCCGCATATACAACAAAGGGTATTTTTAAACAATGTTGAAAATTTTTAAATTTTAAAAACTTACTAGTTTCTGACGGCATTACTACTCTTGCAGGACTTTTATGTATACACATCTCATTGTGCTGAAGAAGTTTGTATTCTGTTTGCAAAGCACTTAAACATCTTTTACATATAAATGTTTTATGATGATGTTTTGAGAGTTGTTTGGAAACAAGTCGAGATAAGCTTTTAATGAAACAATAATGTCCAAACTCTCCATTTTTTACGTAAAGCAAATCTATATGTTTATCACACACTATATCACTGATGAGGAGAGGAAATATTTTTAAATCTTCTTCAAAAGAATAAATATTTATTCCTATATCGTTCATTTTTGAAAATTTTTTCACCTCGTTAAGCGGTGTTGGAAAGGATATTCCATCAAAGTTCAACTTATTTATGTGGGGGACATAACTTGACGTTTTGTTGAGGTTGCTGGTGTTGGGGTAAAGAGCTGCGAGAATAGACCACATGAAGCACTGAGAGTCCTCATTATTGATGACATTGATGATTGCCTTAGTTTCAGCGATCTGCTTCGGCACCTCGATGAAGGATGATGAACCTCTGAATGGAGAATAACGGTTTGTGCGGACTTCGAGTCTTAAGATTTCGTCCAGTGTCCAGCCCGAGTCTTTACCCTCGAAATCCTCACTTTCTTTCACTATTTTCTCAGACATGTTGTCATAAAGGCTGGCGAGATTAGTTCCTTGTAATACTTCATTATTCGGCGTTTTAAATTCAACGTTTTTTATCATTTTTCCGGCATCTGTCGCTTTCGAGTAAATGCAATGAACCCATTTACTCACTTTCAAGGATTTGTAAGTTTTGAGTTCATTGTGAAAAATTAAGAGTGTCTCTTCTTTTCTCAAGAGTAGAAACTCTTTTATCCCCAGTGAACTATCGTTATTATGGAGATCAAATGTTTTATAAGCTTTTTGAAAAGCACTCTCTCTTTCTTTTGGTGGTAAGGAGATATTTTCAGGAACAGCAGCAGAATGTTCTGGGACAGCTGTAGAATTTTCAGGAACGGCCGTAAAGGTTTCAGGAACTGCATCAGAATGTTCTGGGGAAGTCGTAGAGTTTTCAGGAACAGCCGTAGAGTTTTCAGCAGATGTGGACAACTGTGTTTTCTTTTTCCTATTTGAAACAGACAAATCCACTCTCTTTCTTTTTCCCGCTTCATTCTCCAACTTTCTTTCGCAGCTTTTATTTTTCAAATGATTCAATAAGTTGTCTTTACGGGTAAAGGATGTATCACAAAACTCACATACAATTTTCTCTGTTGAATGCACAGAGTCAATGTGTCGTTTTAAATCACTTTGCCGAACGAAGTTTTTTCCACAAATATTGCAAGTAGACATAATGAAGCCGTAGAAATTTTAGAACGTTGCTACTCACTACTAAATCTTCAAACAAATTTTGTGTTCTGCTACACTGTGACGATCAGGCACTGTACATATATTCGACGGAGCGAATGGGCTATTTGAAACATGTTATCAACGCGGTCTCCTTTTAAACTCCTGGGGGGTGGATAGTACACGCCCCTCATCACTTCTCATTGGTTGGCGCAGTGGAAATCTGCACACGTCACGCTCCGACCCCTTACCACCCGCCGTTTTCCGAGGCGTCAGTCTACAAAGTCAGACAGGGTATGTGAATAGATCAGCAGGGGGTTTCGTCCTGCCCATTCAAACCACAGACCCACTGACGTCGAGACGAAACAATGAAAACCACGTGTTTTGCCTCCAAGCTGCTCTAATCCATCAAACTAGACATAAATAGGGGATCAATGCTACCTTGTTACAATACTATGAGAAAATACTGTACTGAATGGTCTCACTTTTATCTGATAATGAATCAAAACTTGAAAATGCAGGATACAACATAATATGATTATGGGCAGGGGATAAGAATTTATGAATTTTCTTTTTGTTATCACGCAAAATAAAATTTATAGAATTAACTGTCTCGTAGTATAAATAGCAGCAGCATTGATAAAAATTATTAGTTTAATCATGGATTCTCTCAAATTGGTTCATCCATTTACTTTAATCTTGGCTGGACCATCTGGTAGCGGTAAAAGTCAGTTCGTTAAAAAATTAATTGAAATAAAATGATTAAACCTTTTCCTAAAAAATAGTTTGGTGTTATGGGGTTTATCAAAAGTTATATGAAGAAATGTCGAATATTTCCTTTCATGAAGGTATTCCATCTAATGTGCACCAGTATTCGGATGCGTTAATTGTTATAGATGATCTTATGGGCGAGTTAGGGAATGATCCCCAATTAACAAAATTATTTGTAAAATATTCACATCACAGAAATTTGAGTATAATTTTTGTGGTACAGAATATTTTTCATAAAGGGAAAGAAATTAGAGAAATTTCCTTAAACGCTCATTATCTTGTATTATTTAAGAATCGAAGAGATCAATCCCAAATTACACATTTAGGGCGCCAATTATATCCTCGTAAAGTGAAATTTTTTCAAGAATGTTACACAGATACCACATCAAAGCCGTACGGATACTTACTTATTGATTTAAAACCTGAAACTGATGAATCCTTGCGTGTGCGCACAGGTATGTTTCCGGGAGATGTTTTTTATGTATATCAATCTCGATAACCATTACTTTGAAACAAATAAATAGATTCAAATTGTTAGATGAATATTCATTAGTTCGCAAGATGCCAGTGTGTTCTGAACAAACTTTAGAGCTCTTAAAATTAATTTCTAAAACAAAAAACTCAAATCTATTTTGAAAAAGTGTTCAAAGAAAGAAATAAAAACTTTGAGTGCGTGCTGAATGTTTTATGTGGTAACATATCGTTGACTAAAATTAAAAAAATCGCTTATCTCCCTATAAAGAAAGCTTAAGAAGCTTTCTAACAAAAAACACCTCTTTACGAGAAAAAGAAAATTTTAATTCAAAAAGGAGAAGGATTCCTATCTATTTTATTACCAGCAGCTATTTCCGTTATCAGCTCTTTAATTCAAAATGGAATTTAGCAAAAAATTTGTACTGGTACCCGAAGAAAGAGCTCAAGTAGCGGAACACTTATCGGAACTTGATCAACGTATGAAAAACATTCTCCATAATAAGGATTTAACTGAAGAAGAAAAAGCAATACTCTATCTACAAGTTTTACAAAAATATACACATTTTTCTGTTGAAAATCGAAAAGAGTCCGAATCAATTCCAACTGAAACATCTGTATCGGAAAATCAAGAAATGGAATCATTAAACGAAAATCTAAAAGGTTCAATAGTGAAGACAGAGAAAGGGCAGAATGTGAAGAATTGTTCCACCTAGGTATAAAGAAAAAGCAAAAGATATTTTCCAGTTTTTAAAGCTTCAAGAATCTTTCAGTTGGAATTCTGATGGTGAAATTATTTACAAAAATACTGTTATTCCAGGAAGTAATATTGTATTCCTCGTAAATGATTTTCTACGGAACCGAAAATCGGCACCTGAAGGAAGATATGTATTTTTAAGTGCTTTGATGATGTAAATTTACCGAAACATCTAGATGTAAATAAAAAATTGTATAAGAATAACAAAATTATCCAAAAACCAATAATGTATGCTCGCAGAAATGCATGGTTGAAACTTTGAATAAATGATAATCATTTGATTTTAAAAAAATGTCTCTTTATGATTTGAACAGTTTTCTTTTGCAGGTGAAAATATACTTATTTAATAAAATTTAAAAGTTTCAAATAGATGATAATTAATAAAATTATATTAATTTTTTGAGAAAAAGAAATTTATCATAGAAAAAAAAATATTAATTTTTTTAGGGAACAAAAATATTTTATCATAGAAAAAAAATATGAATTTTTTAAGGGAAAATTATTATAAAATTATATTAATTTTTTTTTTGAGAAAAAAAAAAATTATCATAGAAAAAAATAGTAATTTTTTTTAGGGAAAAATAAAAGAATATAATAGAAAAAAAATAAAAGACACAAATATTTAGTTTCATTCCATTTTTTTTTATTTTTTATTTTCTAAACACAAATTTTACACCATATCGCTTCTTTACAAATTGATACATAATAAAATCATTTATATACAATTGATTTAAAATATAATGCATAGAATAGCCTTGGCTGCGTTTGAATAAAAAGTAAATACAGTATGTCCACAAACATTGGATGTTGGTGATTGAAACACTTTGGAATTCCATAATACATCTAAATAGGTAGTAGTACTAATGTTATAGAATGCAGGAGGTTGTCCAAACGAGTCATAAAATTCTAATTCTCTTTTATCATTCACAAAATAATGCTAACCAGTGGGTTCCAGGCTGCGATGAGTCATCAGAATTTACAATAGCACACATGTTTTCTTGCAGAGGAGGGATTGTATCTCTAGAATAAACACCTTGGAATAGGGGGACGTGGCCTTCTCTTGAGATAAGACTGTAAACAGTTGCATTCCATCCATTCTTTAATTTCCGAAATCATACAAGATATTTCTCGATTTGTTTATTTCGATTAAAT